>JASKGM010000005.1:2295602-2311062 GCA_034509205.1 Ceratonia siliqua | reverse complement strand
ATCTAAACCCATCCCATTATTTGTGCTTTTTACAAAAGAGATACCTTCTTGTAGTACACTCATGATTTGTTCCTAGATCCATTGGTTGCTATGGAATTGGCACTAGTGCAATTGTAAAGTCACAAAAGCACATACTCTTAAAGCTTATTCTATTTGATTATTATGTGAAGGGGAGACGAAGTTAGAGAACTTTAATTAACAGTTTGTTTAATCAGAGAGTCCCAGAAGGGAATAATTAAGTGATGGATTTGTATTATAGAAATAATCGTTGGAACAAAAGGCCAATAGCTGGCCCCACAAACCTAACTGAGAAGAGAGATAATTATAATATTAATTGGTTGAGGTTAATCCATCACTCTATTAATTAGGATTAGGATCAGGATTAGGCCAACAATATGATATTGCTACCACTATGCTTCAATCATTCTAAATATCACGTGACACGTACTTCATAATTACACTAATTTCTAAAAAAAGTTTCCAACTTTTGTTTGGTTTACCTTTTCTTTTAATTTTAACTCTCACTAAATTAATAAAAATTGTCAATTATTTTGGTTGTAAGGGACTTTTTTTATTATTAAATCCTCATTTTCAGAATCTACACTTTTATTATCGCAATCTTAGCATGTTTAAAAAAATAAATTTTCCTATATATTGAAAAGATAAACTTTAAGCAAGGGTTTAAGAGTAACTCTTTATATGCATCTCTAACATTAATTACTATTAATTAAAGTGACCGAAAATTAATATGGTAATATTTGGCCATGTATCTAAACTGAAATTAAATAAATGATTATGAAAAAGTTTAGAGTGAAAGATGGAGATAAAATTATTGACTTTGTTTTAAAATAATAATAATTTTAAAATTTGTAGTTTGTTTTAAATTATTTATTTTTTTATATTATTAATGAAGTATTAATTATTTTTTTAACTTTATTTTTATTTATTATTATTATTATCAATTAACTTTATTTTTTTAAAATATCTCAACTAATTTATTTATATAATTATTCTTTTTTTATCACCTCTCTTTTTTTGACTTATCAAATTTGTTTTTTAAATTAATTTTAGTAAGAATAACTTAATCAAATATAATTTATTTTTTGCTAGAATTAAAATTATTTAATAATTTTTGTAATTCTTATATTATTATTTTAAACATAAAATAAAAAAAGAAAAAAATACATATAACTTCCATGCTTAATTTAAAAAGTAATTAGTTATTTTGTGAGCGGTGTCTAAACTATCCTTCACTGCTGTAAATAGTAGTTTAGACATTTTTATTTTTATTTTTTTTATATTAATTGATTATTTTTTAGTCATATATTTTTATAAATTTTTTATTTATGAAAATATAAATTACAAAAATTATGAATAAATAATATAAGAAATTTAGAAAAGTTTATAAAAATTCAAAAAAAATTAAAAAATTTTAAAAAATACATGACAAAAAATAAAAAATAAAAAACGCAATGAAGCATAACATAGTAATGGCTTTTATTGTGTGTTAACTAGCCTAGTGGGGGATTGGTTTTTATAAATGATAGGGTCAAAGACTACGAGGTAGGCCTAGGGGAACATGAGTGCACTTTTCTTAATCAAAATTGAACATGCTTTTTCAATCTAAATTGAAAACACACACCGAAAGTTGTCACATAAATGAAATAAACAGAATCAAAATAAATAATAATAAATAATTCCCTTATTTATAATATTTGGACGACAGAGTTCGATTCCTGGCTTTTAGTCATTTCTAAGGAAAGTTTTAACCTATAGTCTCATTAATTTCTCTTATTTTTTATTTTTAAATATTAATTAATTATGTTGTATGTTATATCTTTTTTGAACTTTTTTTTATTTATAAAAAAATAAATTCAAAAAAATTTATAAATAAATAATATAAAAAGTGTAAATAAATTTAATTTTTTTAAAAAATATATGACAAAAAATTAATTAATACTAAAAAATAAAAAATATTATATAAAAAAATAAGAGATAAAAATAATTTTTCTTAAGCTACTATCCCATTTTGAAATGATAGCCTAGTGTGCATTTCTAGATGATCATAATGTGTTCAAAATAAACTCTCAAGTTTTATAACTTTTGATATTTTATAATTTAGTTCCGATTTGTAGGGTGTAGGGTGAAGCTGAAGCCAACATTTAAGGAGGAGAGTTGGTAATTGGTATAAATAGGAGGATTTTGAATCCCTGCACTTGGATCCATCACGATTTGTCTAACTTTTAAAAAAAATAATATCTATTTCAAAATTTATACTAAACAAAAAAATAAAAAATAAATCCTAACCGTTTCATATTTTATTTATTTTAAAAATATATACATATTATACTAGTATCATTTAATTATATTTTTTTAATAGATTTTTTGTGTGTTACTAACCTATCTCATTCTTCTGATCTGTTTGTTTAAATTTATTATATAAGATTTTTTATACTTTTCTTTTAGGAAGAATATTTTTTTAAAAATAAAAGTTATTTTGTATTTAAATAAAATAATTAAAAATAATTTTTAAATTAAAAAATAAAATAATATTTTCTTTCATTTATCAATTTTTTCTTTTAAATAGAGTCAAAAATTTTGACTTTTTTAAAATAAAATTTTTTTTATTTGTGATTTATATTTTTAAAAAAAGCAGAAACAAAATTTTTTTATAAATAATTTATTTTTAAAATAAATTCATGTATTCGGAGGCCTCATAAGCTCAAATAAGCATTGAACAATTTAAATTTTTTTAGTTTATACATATTTTAGGATAAATTAAAAAAAATTACCCGATTGCTTGCCCAAGATCCATTTCTATTGAACGGGTCAAAGATGGTGAATCAGTAAAGGATGGAAAAAAACTTAGATATCTATTATATTATTATTGTTCAGATAAGTGATATTTTAAAAATATTTTTTATACAAAAATAGCATATTCATAATCCAAACCATGATAATAGAGAACGACTAAGATACAGCACCTTGAAAAAAAGGTTTCACCATGCTACCTATATAATGATTGAATGCAACCCCTTTTGTTTATTATTATTTATTACCCCTTTTCAGTTTTCTCAAACAAATCATACAGTGCTTGAAACGCGCACTCAGGGCGCGTGGATAAGAGGGGTTTCCCACCATAAACACGGAACAGGGCTTAACCAATTGGGCAATTGAGTGTAACCCGTTTTGTCCGGGTTATCGGCGATAGGACTGGGACCAGAACAGGAGTCGTAATAGGCTAGTAGCCACTAGGGGGACCTACACCTAATACCTCTGCCTTTTAATTTCTTTCTTTTTTTTGAATTCATGTTTGAGGGTTCTTTCATCAAAGAAAGAAACGAACCTTTTCTTTACATCTTTTCAATTGACATATATGACCTCCCATATTCATCCTATTTTCATATTAACAATAACGTCTTCATGGTTCAACTCTGGCATCCATTCCTTTTTGCCTTCTTCAACTTTTGATGTTCATCGTCTTTCATGTCAGTGGATTCTTTAACCGTTGTTGTTAACATAATGTTAAGATTAAGCTTATATTTTTATAAGAATGAAAACAATTTGAATATTTTAAATATATGCATGAATAATAATTCTTATTTTGACTTGAATATTAATTATTTGCATTGCTATTTAGTTTATCACAAATATCGAAAATACAATATTTCTTTGGCCATGGAAGAGGGCAGGGTATAATGAATGATGAGTTAATAAAAGTAGTTAGTAATTAAATGCAAAAGATTGATGACAGTCCTGATTTGGTAAACGAAGGCTTAGACAGCAACTTCACGAGAAAAGAGAAGAGAACTCCTTTTCAGTTTTCAGCCCAACCTTTCTCTTTCTTTTTCTTCAATATTTTTCACACAATCAAGTCCATCATTGGTTACTAAATTATTTAGCAGCAAACACGATAGTAACGAAGCTGCTGAGTTATTATTATATCTTAATATTAACTGATTCAATTATTATTGTTATCCAATCCTAGAAATAGAATAGTGCTGATTTCATTAACAAGGAAAAACTCCTTCAAACTTTTTACTATATGTTAATTAAAAGGATGATTAATTCAAGTAGATTTAATAACTGTTATAATTTTATTTGCATGTCATGATATCTTTCCTTCCTTTGGCTCATTTTCTCTCTCAAGAGAATAGAGACATTCCTTGCTTATAAACGTTGTGACATAAATAAAGTTTAAGATAACTTTATTTTATTTTTAAAAATATTATATAAATTATATGTAAAATAATATTAAAAAATAAATCTTATAACACATTATTTTAAAATAATATTTGAGCATATGGACTTTTTATTTATACGAAAAATTAAAAATAGATCAAATTATAATTTATTGTAAAAGCTACATTTTGTTGATAGAAAGCTTAGAGAAAATAAAAGTTTACTTTGTAGGTAGACACAAGCTAAGTTGTAGGCATGGGCATCAATGATTAACTAACATGTGTGATGTGTCAAATTTAAAGCAACGAGTAGCTCCAAATTTGCAAAGGGTGGCCTCAAGACTTTATGATCTAGGATAGCAAGTATAGATCTTTTCATTAATTTACCAATTCCCTAATTGGTTAGGCACAATGACCTGGATTTGTCATTGCTTTTTGTCTAAGAAAACAGCTAATAATTATGATAGCACTGTAATGGCAAAGTCAAAACTAGGGTAGGCAAAGTAATTGGCCGTTTCTAACGTGAAAAGATGAATGCTTTAAAACACTGTTTAACTTTATATTTCCAAATCCATTTGTCTTGCACTTGTCTCTGTTTTTTTGGTTAATTGTCAACATTAATCACCAAAGCCTGCCAAATTTGAGAGTTAAATGGGGTGCCCTGTATAACGCGGGCTCAACAGCATTTGATACTTTATTCCCGTGAAAACACTATTTTCTACACCAATCATTCTCCACGTTGGCCAATTTAGATTAGTTTATAAATCTGGGTAAAGCCCATATACCATAATGCAGAAAATGGTTCAATACTAGTATGTTGGCCTCTAAGGCCGTACCAAAAACTTGGTACAAAAATAGCAGGGGAGAATCTGTAGGCGAGATCAATGGCGTGGTCAACAAACAAAATCCCCGCAAAACCCATATAGAAAACGAGATCTAAGTGGGAAACTGAATCGCCTAATTTCTCAATCAAACTATCAAAGATGATTAAGCACGCAGGGATAGGTGTGAGATTTGGAGAGGTAGAAGGGGACAGAATAGACATCCGCCCGGAAATACAGGGAGGCCGTACAGTCTTAAATACCTTTTTTTCAGTTTGTGATATTTTATTAGAATTTAACCAACAGATAGCCTCACAAGTGAGGCACTACAGAGTACAGTCTTTGTTCTTTATATCTTTCTTCTCTCTCCTCATTTTCCCTCTGTCTCTGCCACACATCACACCCAACAGTCGCAGCATTGCAGGTTTGCAGCAGCTGCAGCACTGCTGCATCTTCAGCCTACGGAGGAGCAAAAGAAAAGAGAGATAAAGAAAAGAAAATGGGTAAAAGAAGAGAGAAAGAAAAAAAGCCATTTTTATGAAAGCTTGATTTGAAGCAACCCAAAAACCTATTCACTCATTCATTCACTCCCCTCAGCGGAAAAAAAAAGTAAAAGAAATAACCCAAAAAAGAAACAAAGGAAAAATAGCAGAGAGTGATAGGTCAGTGGGGTGGAAGAGAGAGATAGTGAGAGCAGACACAGAAAGAGGGTCTCTTTCTTTTTGGAGTTTTGGGTCAGCTTCTTTTGGCAATGCCAAAGGTGCTCCCACCTCACGCTCTCTGAAAATGCAGGCATGAAATCACTCCTTGAAATCTTTCCCTCATCCTCCTTCTTCTCCTCGGCTTCTTTACAGCTTCTGCATAAGCAGCTTTCCCTTTTATTAGATTCGTTAACATTGTCACTAGGGCCCTGTTCCTTTGATGGGTTTGATCGATCTTAACACCACAGAGGACGACGAAACGCCATCGTCGGGTTCCTCTGCTTCTTCATCCTCTCACTCGGGTATAAGCACTTCGGCTTCGGCTTCTCCTTCAACTTTGGCTCCTTCTTCTACCGTGTGCTTGGAGCTATGGCACGCGTGTGCGGGCCCAATGATCTCGTTACCGAAGAAAGGAAGCGTAGTGGTTTACTCCCCGCAGGGTCACTTTGAGCAGCAGGTTCACGATTTTCCGGTTGCTGCCTATAATATCGCACCCCATGTGTTCTGTCGCGTGGTAGATGTCAAGCTCCATGTAAGTGTTCAAGTCCTTTTAATATTATTATTACTTATTATTTTGCGGTGGACAAAATGAATGCTCCAGTCATTGGACGGTTCAAGTTTATTTTTTTCCCTTCAAAATTTGATTCTTTTTTCTGGTTTAATATTGGGATTCTGTTTGTTTTCTGAGGAAATTGATGTAGAAAAGAATTGTAAATCATCTATTTTCTTGTTGTTGTACCCCATAATGTGCTAGAATAAGATGAGAAAATATCTTCGGTTACTTCTCCTTCCTTCTTATGTTTATTCGTTTAAGGTAACCCAAGTTAACTAGAGGTTGGTTTATAATGAAGTTTACGTGAAATGCGTGTGCTTTTTCTGGGCAGGCGGAGGAAGGTAGTGATGAAGTGTACTGCCAGGTCTTGTTGGTTCCTGAAAGTGAGGTGAGTTATATTTATGAATGTAGTATGGTTTGGTTTTGGAGAAAATACTTGGAAAGGAAAGAAAGCTCAACTTCTGAGTCTTTAATTCGTCAGTGCCTAAGTCTTAGGGGTCGAGTAAAATTGACTAAACAGACCATTTATAATGGAATTGATGAGCTCAGTGTCATATTTCGGAATTCAAAGGTGAAAAATACAAGGTCTCCATTTTTTTCCCACGCATTTTTTATGTTGGTTCTTGGATTTGGTCTTCCTATACATGTAGCTTCGTCCTTTGTCCATGTTAATAGTTCTTTCCCACACACCCACTTGAGAAAAAGGGTAGAATAAAACCAACATCTTACAATGGGAGAAAAGGAAAAATGAAGATATACAAAATGAAGAGAGTTACCTTTATTGAATGATTTACAATTTGCATAAATGTGGTCATTGTTACAGCAAGTTGAGAGAAAACTGCGGGAAAGGGAAATTGATGCGGATGGTGAAGAGGAAACTGAAGCTGTGGTGAAGTCAACAACACCCCACATGTTCTGCAAGACTCTGACAGCTTCTGATACTAGCACTCATGGTGGATTCTCTGTGCCTCGTCGGGCAGCTGAAGATTGCTTTCCTCCCCTGGTAATTATGAATTATGGTGCATTCCTTTTCCCCCTCTTGTCAGCGTGACCCTGTTCTAGTGTTTCTCTGTTCGGTTTTTATTGTACTTGTCATACTTTTAAAGCCTAAAGTTAAGATCATATAAACGTTTTTAAAATGTGATGATCTTATCCAATATGCAAATTTGAACTTGTCACAACAACTGATATCTGATTTCATAATGTATGCTCAAATAATTCTTTCATATCAATTTGAGTACAAGTAAACTGTTACTTTAGGATTACAATCAACAGAGGCCTTCCCAAGAGCTTGTGGCAAAGGATCTGCATGGCTTGGAATGGAGGTTCCGACATATTTATAGGGGTATGTCACTTATGTGTGCTATGTTTGACTTTTTCATATGTTGGGGCTGTAATTTTTAAGGAACTGACTAGAATACCATTTGACTACTTTGGCTTCTGTTTCCTGTCTTCATATGAGCAGGGCAGCCACGGAGGCATTTGCTCACAACTGGATGGAGTGCATTTGTAAACAAGAAGAAGCTTGTGTCTGGAGATGCTGTGCTGTTTCTAAGGTACGAAAAATTCATTCTATCAAACATAAATTTGTATTGACCAAGACTAACTTTAAATTTTATGCCAGGGGTGAGGATGGAGAACTGAGATTAGGAATTCGGAGGGCATCTCAGTTGAAAAGTGGTGGTACCTTTTCAGTTCCCTCTGGCCTACAATTGAATCCTAGCACTTTCATGGATGTGGTTACTGCTCTTACTACAAGATGTGCCTTTAGTGTTTGCTATAATCCAAGGTATTGTTCCGCTCATTCTCTTATACTTCTCTCCCCAGTTAGTGAAGGAATCTTTCTAGTTTCTAGTTATAATAGTAGTGCTATGTTGGTTTAACATAGTGATTCAGAAGGAAGTTTCCTGTATATTACCAAAATCCAAACAGGATAAATGGCATATACCCATTTTAGCCTGACTCTACTTGTTCAAAATGCTGACCAAGGGAGTCAGACTAATATAGGTCAAGAAGGATCAGGGCTGCAGTAAAGCTCTTGACTCATTCCAACATCTGTTTGTCATTTTGTTTTTATGTATTTGAATATTGTGTTCAGTTTTTTCCCCATCCTCATCTGGTTTATTAAACACTTATAACTTCTATCACTCTTTCAATCGCTCCACATTCTTGAAGGTATGTACTATAAAAAATTATTGGCACAAACAAGAGCTTAAACTTTTATTTCACTGTGTGTACTGTGAATGCATTAAAATATTTTTATTTTTGCCAGAATTTCTTGTTTTTTACTGTTATTTGTTGTTAACTCTTGCGCTAGAGTCTTACATGCATTCATGCCTTGGACTAGTATTGTCATCTCTCATTATCCCTTGTATTATTATTATTATTATTATTATTATTCCTTTGGTACATAACATTCTCTTTCAACTTCTGATCACTACTTTTACCAAATCACCATATTTTCTCGAGTGGATATGGAGCAAAGCAACATATAATCCCTAACTTTGCTTCCGGCATTGTAGCTTATAACTAATTACCCAAAATAGTCCCCTAAAAAACTTTTCAATGCAGACAGTTTGTTATCGCTATTGCATGAGTGTACTTGAGTCACTTCCACAACAAACAGATTCTTGACAACAGTAAGTTGAGAAATTATGCTTGGACCATGGGGCTTGGGGCATGTCATGACAACTAAAATGATGAATACTGACCCAACCATGCTGTCAATTAAGTTTTCTGTCTTAGTTTAAGCTTTCATTGATTTTTCATGGTACCAAAATGTTCCTTTTTGGCTTTCTTTTTTGTCATCCACGCTTTCTGATTATTGTCTTATAATAGTTCACTTTCATTGTAGGGTCAGCTCATCAGAGTTCATAATACCCGTCCAGAAATTCTTAAAAAGCCTTGATACTTTTTATTCAGTTGGGATGAGGTTCAGGATGCGTTTTGAAGCTGAAGATTCTGCGGAGCGAAGGTTTGTCTTGCTTGTGCTTGCAGTATTTAGTTAGTTTATCAATAGTTAATCTTACTCAAACTTCTTTTTGGCAGATGCGCAGGACTAATAATTGGAATTAGTGATGTGGATCCTGTTAGATGGCCTGGATCAAAATGGAGATGCCTAATGGTATGTTGGTGGGATCTTTCTTCTTATTTTTGCAATTTACATGCATGAAATTGTGTTAGGAGATGGTTGTCCCTGTGCATTATAAGTTTATAGCCTTGAGGATAACTTTGGCTTTAGGGGTTTACCTATGGTTTTGTTATTCGCTGAGTCACTGTTTTATTAATTATGTTGTGGCTCCTCATTTCTACAACTACCTGGCATATGGTGTTAGTGCCTGCTGCTTCTCCTTTCAATGAATCTCATCGTAAACATTTATGGAAATTGATTACTTGATTTTTGTAAAATCTTCAGTTTCATGCCTGAGTTAGAGCATAAACAAACCTGTTACCTGCGGCTAGTGACTTAAGTTCATTTTTAGTAATCAGAATTCTACTTGGCATGCTTTCGCATGTGTGATCAGGAATTTGCTGCAGAAGTTACTTGTAAAACTTGGTTTTGGCTTGCAGGTTATACCTGTCAAAACTTCTAAAGATTTGTTGTATTTGTTCATAATGGACCCTTTTGATTTTTCTTCTTTCATATCCCATCTTTGTTTTCAGCCATCAATAAATTTATCAAATTATGTTCCCGTAGTAATATTACTGATGGTGGCCACAAGTTCATCCTGATCTTTGCAGGTAAGGTGGGATGACATTGAAGCCCCTAGGCATAACAGGGTTTCCCCTTGGGAAATTGAGCCATCTGCTTCTGCTTCCACTTCCAATAACTTCAATGCAACTAGTTTGAAGAGGACCAGGATTGGTTTGCCTTCTACAAAGCTAGAATTTCCAGTACCCAGTAAGTCTGTTAGGTTTTGTTTTGTTTTTGTTTTTTTGTTTTTTGGGTTGTCCTAACTCATGCATCTATGTTGATATCTTTACATTCTGCTGACAGATGGGATTGGATCATCAGACTTTGGGGAATCATCAAGATTCCGGAAGGTCTTGCAAGGTCAAGAAATTTTGGGTGTTAATACTCCTTATGATGGTATTAGTGCTCCCAGTCACCAGTTAACTGAAATAAGGAGGTGCTATCCTGGTTCAAGCTGTCCCGGAATTGCTGCAACAGGAAATTGTATCAGAATCGCACAAGTAAATTCTGATGTTTCCTGCAATGGCATAGGCTTTAGTGAATCCTTCCGATTCCAGAAGGTCTTGCAAGGTCAAGAAATACTTCCAAGCCAACCATATGGAAGAGCCTTGTCTATTGATGAGGCTCGTGGAAATGGTTGCTTTGGAATTTATGACGGTTGTCAATTGCTGAGATCCAGAAATGGATGGTCTGCTCAGATGCAGGACAATTCTGCACGTTTTCTTCCATCTGGGCAAGTTTCTTCTCCATCATCTGTGTTAATGTTCCAGCAAGCAGTCAATACAGTTTCAAACTGTGACTATGGTAACAAAACTAATCAGGGGATGGATGGTAAAATCCAATATCGAGGCTTACAGGCTTCTGAAATCAAAGGTGGAAAATTAGCATCAGCGCCATCGTATGAGCCTATTTTCTGTGCGCAAGCTCAGGAAGGAACTAACTCGTTTGGTATGTTAAAGCATAATCAACTGGATACTTTACGTTCCCAGGATTCTCTGTCACCACTGAGAGGCAGTCAAGAGTTGGTTTCATCATGTAAAAGTAGCTGCAGGCTTTTTGGTTTTTCATTAACTGAGGAAAATCACATTGCAAATAAAGCGGGTACCCCCTCTGCACTCACTTGTCAATTGAATCCTGGACCTTCCTTTACAAGACATGTTGGAGATGAGTTCCATCCAGGGCATTCAATCAGGAGCAAGGTGGTTGGAGGCAACTGTACCAAAGTAAGCTAGCTTTATCCTGTAAGAAACCTGATATTTCATATAGTATTGTAGTGCACTCCAGTTAAGTAGAACCTGCAGGTTACCAACTGAATTTCTTGATAGACAGGAGAATTGACTTCTCTGGTCTTGGCGGATATCTTGTAAACTGCAGTTAGAAGCATGAAAATTTTATGAACGGGCATTGTCTAGAGCAGGAAAACAATGGAAAGTTAACAGAGTGAATGATGTAATGCTGGTGGGAGATAGCACATGGCAGTAAGTGCTGAACTACCTAATTTCATCACAAAAACCATTACTGACTTACACACCCTAAGTATAATGCCAAATGTGGTTTAACAAAAGCCTTCAAACGCATAGTAAGTAAATTATATACACCCTCTTGGGTACTAGGACTGACCTGGGGATGTTTTGTGCGAGAAAGTAGCGTTGCTGCTACAGCTGATTTCAAGTGCTCCTCACTCATTTTATTGGTTTAGCTATCTGACCTAGAAATAAGCATTTCTGCATTGTTTTCAACTTAAATGCTTGACTTTCTTTATGTTAAATAATTCTTCATATTGTTTGTAGGGCGTACTGCAGTATTGACACGAGGGATGGTGACGTATGTTGGCAGTCTGCCACGGGGTTGAGGCAGTGGAAGATTGTCCATAGTTGCTCTGCTTTATGAGCTTTGCTGTAATACTTAAGATTTCGAGAAGAAATAAGATGTAAATATTCATCAAATTAACCTAATGTTTTCTTAAATTGCTATGATCACCTTTAAGGGCTTGTATTAATCTTTTATGCATACTCTAAATGACGTTTTAGAGGTATTCATATCTGTTGTATCTTTGTAGACCCTTCTGAATCGGCTGTAGGGCTTGATTTCAATGAAACCATGATCAGTGTTGCACGCAAGACAATAGTTGACTAATGCATGGATACGTGCATATTTATTTTGGTATATCAACAAATTAAAGTAGGGACTATATTTTCTTAACGGTCAATCCATTTGCTTAAATGCATGTTGTTTAGATTGCATGATTTCTTTTGGCAATAAATGGGATTTTCAAACCTTCAGAATATTTAATTTCAAAATATATAATCAGGGGGGTGATATATAAAATTAGACGTGAGGTTATTTTAAGAATATTTAAATTCAAAATATAGAATCAGATGAGTGAGGTTTTCTGTTGAAAATCCAAGTTCAAAGTATTTATAATTATTAAGGTTACCTTCAGAAGATTTAAATTCAAAAAATATAAATTCACAGTATTTAAATTATTAAAAAAAGTGAAGACTACCCTTGTCATCATCAGGAATAAGGTCACAATGTTTAAATGGTTGGCCTCAACATCCGAGTAAACTTATAACAACACCCGAGTAAACTTATAACAGGATTCCATTGTCCGCCTACACAGGGTCCCAATTTATTATTCATGAGTTCCAAGTTTTTCCTTTGTTTCTTTGAAACTTTTTTATGGTGAAGAATCATTCTTCTACTCATCGCTTTATCAGAGAGAAACTGATGGTTGGGTTCAGTTTGCTATTGAGAGGAAGGTGAAGAAACTTGAGTTGGATTTAATTAGCAGGAACTTTGAGCCTCCTTGTGTTGTTCCTTCACTGCTTAAATTACAAGCTTTGGTTCCTTGCCCGTCCTACGTTTGTCACTTGTAGATGTGAGTGGGGAGTTTCTCGAGCACTTCCTACCTTCAAACATTGGCTGTACTTTCTTCACAAAGTGTAGTGAGCCTTAAATTAAAGTTTCTATTTCTCTCAAGCTTAAACGGTTGGAGATAAGACTGTGCTTCAAGTTCAAACTGAAAAACACTTGAACTCTGCTGATCTTGATTCATCTCATCCGGATATATAAGTAAGGATATAATTATTATATTATATATTGGATTAGATCAGATTAGATTAGATTTTTACGTTCCTTATCTTTGGTTGGCCGCCATATAAAGATCTGTATATATATACGTATTTTACTTGAGATCCAGAAGATAAAAAGAGAAGTCCATAACCTTCGATGATTAGTAAACTATACAAGGCCATTCCTTTGTGTCCAGATTTACTTGAGCTCATTGATGAAGAACGAAATTGGCATAGAAGTTGGGTTGATCAAGTGCTGAAATCGCTTCAAAATCCAACTGTGAATGGACTAAGAATTTGTTCTGACGTGGGTAACGCATTCTGTGTTGATGGTTGGGTTCAGTTTGCTATTGAGAAGAAGGTGAAGAAGCTGGAGTTGGATTTACTAATTAATTCCCAGCCTTGTGTTGTGCCTTCACTGCTTAATTTTACTAGCTTTAGTTCCTTGCATGTCCTACGTTTGTCTCATGTAAATGTGAATGGGGAGCTTCTTGAGCACTTCTTATGTTCTTGTTCATTGAAAATGTTTGTTAAGATACATCTGATACATTTAAATATTTTTAATAAAAATTGCTTCTCATTTCTAATAAAAATATTTAGTCTTTTTCTTAATCCTACTAATTAAAATTTTTGGATCTGTGGTTATAGTTTAATTTTTTTAATGTTGGAAAATACTATAAGAAAAAGACTAGGCGGAGGTGAGAGTAAAGGGTTGTTGAGTCATTAAACTTTTGTTAAATGATATATGTAAATTATGGAAAGGATATGTGAAATGACTTTGAATGATGCTAATATTTGTAATAATAAATAATGACTAGAATCCAAGTCAAGATTTGTGCCCAAAATTGTAGATTATAATCAAAGATATTAAGTTGAAATTTTTCTGCAGTGATGATTTTTTTTGTTGCTATATTTTTAAGTAAATTAGGTGATCAATACTAAATTAATAATAAAAAATACATGTTTATATGCCTATATATAATAAGTTTGAATTGTTTATTTTTAATTTAAGGATTAATTTGATTAATTATTAATATTTGTTTTTTTTAATTATTAGTGAGAAGTGGGAGGGGAATCGAAGATAAATTGATTTGATTTGATAGGAAGATTAATTGCGGTGTATGTGTAGATTAGGTAAATGGGGTGAAAGCGATTGAATGGAGAAGAGGCAAAAGAATGAAAACGTAGACGTTTTGTGTTATGTTATCCATTACGTGTGTCCCTTCACCCTTGGAATTGCATTTTGTTAGTCAAAAGGTTTTGTTGGCCAAAAGCAATCTTCGGATGGGGATGTCATCATAATCCTTAACCTACAATCAAAATGGACATCATAGTAGTTAGTACCTAAACTTATCAAAACTAAACTTACATATCTTCTCATATCAACTTGAAGCTTTAGCAAAGGACACACAAACGTAGAAAAAGGGGGAAGAGATCATTAAAATATTGTGATCTTTATTTTTTATAAATTTTTTAAAATTATAATAATTTATTTTTATAGGAATAATTACAGTTTCAAAGTGGAATGAGGGTAGGTGAGGGGACAGAGTGGGAACGCGTGTAACATGCACTGATGGACAAGATGGGCATTGAGCGGCTGAGTCAGACTATTTAATTAGACCATCTCCTATTGGGGGCTCCTATCTCCCAACTTTTGGGTGGGGGCGTCGTGGCTTTCGTTATTTTCAATTTCTCAAGGTTTGCGTGTGGAACCCATCTCCGATCGTGTTTCTGTTTCCTCCCTCCCTGCTCCCACCATATCACCATTATAATTCAACTCTCTAGCTATCCTTCTACTTCTTTTACTACTATTTTTTAAGTGTCAACTTATATGTAAATGTATTAATATATTTAAGTATTTCTTATTTTTTATTTTAAGATGAATAAAAAATATTTAAAAAAGTTAAAAAATTCAAAAATAAATTAGAAAACCATGCTTACAAAAATAAAAAATTAAAGAAAATGTAAAAAAAGTTAAAAAGTTAAAAAATACAAAAAATAAAAAAAAAATATTATACACATTTTTATAAGATATTATTTTTATATTATTATTTTTTTTAATTTTATTTTAGAATCAAAGTATGATTTATACTTTCATTTTTATTATTATTAATTAAATAATATACACATAACTTTGATGGAGGAAGAAGTTAATTGTAAATTCATTTGGAATGATCTTGCTTGACAGTTCATCACAAAAGGCTGAAGAATTTGTTTCAAATTAATTTGTAAGTTTGCTTTTCACATTGACTTTGATGGAGAAGCTGTTGCAATACTTCAATTTTGGCGAATTTAAAGCTTGAAAGTGTAGAGGGCTTTGAGTTCTAATTATTTACAGTTTTTTTTTTGAGATAAATTAATTATCGGACAAAGATTTTATCATGTTCTAAAAGAAATATGATGGGTTCGTTTTTTCATGCAAAAGTGAGAGGGGGC
>JASKGM010000005.1:2262444-2280786 GCA_034509205.1 Ceratonia siliqua | reverse complement strand
TAGAGGGGGACGAAGCTCTACTAGAGGTGGAAGAGGGGGTGGTCGCAATAGTGGGATACGCACTTGTTTTGAGTGTGTGGAGACAGGGTACATTAGGAAGAATTGTTGGAAGTTGAATAGGAGTGGAAAATCCCAATCCAAATTTACTAACTCTGCCACCCATGATGTGATATTACCTACTCAAGTTGGTCATAAATATGATCAACAGGTGACTATCTCTGCCGAGGAGTATGCTTGACTTACTTAATTGTTTATCTCTCAGAATAGCCCATCTTCTTCCACTACCACTTTAGCCCAGACAGGTAATTATTGCATATCTCTCTTCATTATCTTGTAACTAGGTCATTGACTCAGGGGTAACTAATCATATGACTGGTACCACAGGTACATTTTCTTCTTTTCAATCATGCTCTCACTTACCTCCTGTTACCCTTGCTGATGGTTCATCTACTCCTATTATAGGATGTGGCACAATTGGCATCACACCATCCCTTTCTTTGTGTTCTGTCTTATGTGTTCCCCGTTTTCCTTTTAACCTCTTGTCAGTTAGTAAAATCACAAGTTCCTTAATTATAGTGTTCACTTCTTTCCTGATTCTTGTGTCTTTCAAGACCTTGGGATGAAGAAGATTATTGGTAGAAGATGGGAATATAGTGGGCTATATGTATTGGAGTACCCATAAGCATCTATGACTAGTACTGTTGCCTGCACAAGCTCTGTCTCCCTTCTTCAACTTCACTGCCAACTGGGTCATTCCTACCTCACTGTTCTAAAGAAGTGAGGACTCTGTGCCAACAACTCGATCTCCTATCACACAGGTGTATTCTCGACGTGCATCACAGCAGGTATCTCCTATAGACCAACTGGATTCCCTTCCCCCACCAGTTTCTTCATCCTCTGGTTTTGGCCTCTCTTCCATCGAGTCTGACCCTGATATCCTTATTGCCTTTTGGAAAGGTAAACGGTCTTACACTTATCATATTTCTTCATTTGTTTCCTATGATTCTCTTTCTTCTTGGTCCAGGGCTTTCATATCCTTCCTCGACTCCATTATTGCTCCTAGAACTCTTTCAGATGCTCTATCTCATCCTAGGTAGACAGCGGCTATGCAAGATGAAATGAATGCCCTTGAGCAGAATCATACATGGGATTTGGTTCCTCTTCCTGCAAGTAAACGGGGCATTGGCTGCAAGTAGGTTTTCAATGTCAAAGCTAATCCAAATAGATACATTGCTTGCCTTAAAGCCCAACTGGTAGCCAAGGGCTATACACAAACTTATGGCTCTGATAGTTGGCATGAGACTTTCTCTCCTGTTGCCAAATTATCCTCTATTCGTCTTCTTATCTCCCTAGCTGCAACCAATAGTTGGCCTCTTCAGTAGTTAGATATCAAGAATGCTTTTCTTCATGCTGACCTACATGAAGAAGTGTACATGGATCAACCACCAGGGTTCGTTGTTCCGGGGGAGTATGGTCATGTCTGTAAGTTGAAGAAATCTCTATATGGATTAAAACAGTCCCTTCGTGCCTGGTTTGGTAGATTTAGTGACGTGGTCCTAGAGTTTGGATTGAAAAGGAGTGCATATGATTATTCAGTGTTCTTCAGACAAACATTAACAGGATACAATATTCTGGTTGTATATGTTGATGATATTGTAATCACAGGCAGTGATGGGAATGGAATATGTGCTCTCAAGTTTTTTCTTCAGAGTAAGTTTCAAACCAAAGACCTCGGAGACCTCAAGTACTTCTTAGTAATTGAAGTGCTCAGAAGCAAAAAGGGAATTTTCCTATCTCAGAGGAAGTATATTCTAGACCTTCTTGAGGAAACAGGGATGCTGGGAGCTAAACCATGCAAAACACCGATGTGTACAGGCGTTAAATTGGGGATTGATGATGGTGAACTTCTAGAACATCCAGAACGGTATAGGAAACTGGTGGAAAAATTGAATTATCTAATCGTTACTTGTCTGGACATTGCCTTCCCTGTGAGTGTTGTGAGCCAATTTATGTCTTCACCCCGCTCAACTCATTGTGAGGCAATTATCTGCATCCTTAAGTATTTGAAGGATGCTCCTGGCCGTGGGTTAGTTTACAGGAATCATGGACATAAGAAAGTAGTGGGGTATTCAGATGCTGACTGGGCTGGATCTTGTATTGATTGCAAGTCAACCACATGATACTATGTATTTGTGGGAGGCAATCTTGTATCTTGGAAAAGCAAGAAACAAGATGTGGTTTCCAGATCCACAACTGAATCTGAATATCGTGCTATGGCTCAACTTACTTGCGAACTAGTATGGATACATAATCTATTAGGTGAGTTAGGAATTGGACAGCCTGAGTGTATGGAAGTACTGTGTGACAATCAATCAGCTCTCCATATAGCCTCCAATCCCGTATTTGATGAGAGAATGAAACATATAGAAGTTGATTGTCACTTTGTTCATGAGAAACTCCAACAGGGCATCATCTCCACCAAACATGTCCGTACTGGTGAACAATTAACAGACATTCTCACTAAAGCCTTTACCAAGGATAGGGTAAACTACATTTGTAACAAACTAGGCATGATCAATATCTATGCTTTAGCTTGAGGGGGAGTGTTAGTGTAGTGTAAGGGCACTTTCAATAATATAATGTGGTATTGTTGTCTTTGTATCTTTATGTAACCCTATTCTGTATATATAGTATTTTACTAGCTGGCTCTTCACTGAGTTTTACGGCTTTTTCCCAACTCTATCTTTCTCGTTTTCTTCTCTTCTTCCTTCTCACCTTACAACATGAAATTCTAAAACTGATCTATTTGTTATTTTTGTTGCTTGACATAAATATCAATAAATTTATTGTCTGCCAAATATTTGGGAAAGGGCTCTGTTTAGGCACTAAGTACTATTTGCTAAACTAGTGCCTAAACTAACAGAAAGCTCTTTGTTTTACTCTACATATTTTGGTATTTTTCTCAAAATATTCTCTCTTTGATGTGTCTTCTAGTGTATTTATATGTATCTTTCTCAAGCTTTCAGCATTAAGTTTCCATGGTTTCTGTTTTAGCTTATTTTACGTGCTGTCTTCTGCCACACAAGGTTGACTGTCCTCTGTAAGGCATAAAAGTTGGCATAAGCATTATTTTAGAAACTAGTTAGAGTCTCTTGAATCTTTCTTGTATAGGATAACTTTGTGCAGTATAATATGTTTTTCTCATTCTGAAGAGTATTGAACCCTCTTCTCATATTATTAGTTTGAGCTCGTCTTTCAGGGGAAGGAGCTGAGGTTGAAACAACAATATTTCTTTGTCTCAGCATCTTTACAAGACATAATTCGGAGATTCAAAGAAGCTCATCTTGACTTTGATGAATTGCCAGAGAAGGTTCTGTGTCATTAATTTGTACTTTTCCAAATATTTGTTGCAAGTTAGTTGGTGTTCTCTCTGTTGCAAGACTAAAAAGCAATCAATAATATGTATTTTTTTATTATATTTTAAATTGTTTTACTGTGACATGGTGAGAAGATTCCGGTTTTTTATTGACCATTCTCTGCTGAAGGTTCTTTCAGTGGTTATTTCACCATTTGACCATTCATGAGTTATAGTGGGTACCCGCTGTTTATTCTGTATATTGGTAACTGTGGACATGGGTTGAAGTTTTCTGAACCTTAGGTGATCAACACTGTCATTATTAAGTTCTCACTTCTGTCTTGCTAACTTATCTTGTGTCTTTCTTTTAATCAAGTTGCTCTCCATCTAAATGATACACATCCATCTCTTGCGATTGCTGAGATTATGCAAGTGCTAGTTGATGAAGAGCATTTGGGTTGGAATAAAGCATGGGACATTGTATGCAAAATTTTCTCTTTCACAACTCACACAGTGGTAGCTGAAGGACTAGAGAAAATCCCTATTGATCTTCTTGGCAACCTTCTCCCCTGCCATTTACAGGTATGGTTATTGAAACATTTGTCTTCTGTATTTCCTCTAGCACTATACTATGTTTTGGTAATTCTCATGTGTCTTAAAAAATAGTATTTTAGAATGGTACCTTATCGGTGTGTTTGGAACCCCTTAAAATTAGGAATTCAATTTAATTGAATTCTCATATTTTAATTTTTTTTATTTGGAATCTAATTAATAATAGATTTCAATTAATCTATTTTAAAAAAAGTAGATTTTTTTTCCTCATTTTCAAATCCTATCAAAATTGAAATTTCAAATCAAAGTACCATTTTATCTTAACAATTATTGTTTATTACGATTATGCCATCATCTATTTATTTGCACTGACAAGTAGAGTATTACACTACTCTGGGTTGGATCTATATTTATTCAATGGATTGGAGAGATCCAAATGTTGTTTTGGCTCTATATTCAAGAGCATTCATTGACTTGAAAGGAGGCATTAACTTTTTTGCTGCAAATATTACTAGCCCCTATCATAATTGTTAATTATTTTCTTACAAAAAAAATATTTATTAAAGTAAATGTTCAATTTATTTAATTTTAAAATAGAAACTTGCATACCCTAATTGAAGAGTGTTGGTTTTAAGCTTTGTAAAGTGTAAAAAAATCGAGAAAATGTTAACTTATCAATGAAGGGTAGTATTGTAAAATTTAAAATTTAATTGTATTCTATTAATTTAAGATGTATTCCAAACAATAAGATTCGATTGAATTTTTTAAATAAAATAATTTGTTCCAAACATAAAATTTCATTAATGATTAAGATTCAATTTGATTCATTAATATGGATTGAATTGGATTCCTTATAGATTTGGTTCCAAATGCACCCTATGAGATTTACTTTGTTCTTTGGTGCCTTAAATAATTGCAAAACAGTGCCGCATAAATGGCACTAGAGAAAAAAGTGAAATCTCATGAGTCACCATTCTGGAATATAGTTGAGGGACAGACAGCAGATATGTTTAATCCTTTTTGTACCTTTTTTGGCTAAAATATAGGAACATCTGACTGGATGGTGCATTTATTTTTCTAGGCAGTCTTCCACTTGAAAGATTGAAATTCAGTAATTGACAGTGAAATGCTGATAAAAAGTATTTTGTCTTTGTCGCTCATAAATACAATTCCTTTTTCTTTTAAAGGAGAAATTTTGTTACTATCATGCAAAATATTTACCAACTATATTACATGTTCTTTTTCAGATTATGTATGACATAAATTTTAATTTTATGGAGGAGTTGAAGAAAAGGATTGGTTTAGATTACAACAGACTCTCCAGGATGTCAATTGTTAAGGAAGGTATTGTGAAGGTATTTTAGAAGAACCTTTCGATACTTAATCTTGCATTTTTAAGTAGGCTATATTATTTTTTCCATGTGGTTGAATCATTTTTGAGCTATGAATATTACAGATAATGTAATTTGACTGGCAGTTGATGTGAAGTATCTTAAATGCATAAATTTGTTTACCAAGTTGAGACGCTGACTTATACCCTTGTGTTTAAACTTGGATTATGGACCTTTTACCTATATAACAAGGGATTCGTTGAAATTCATGTCATACAAGTTAGAACTGAAAATCACTATTTTGTAACCATCTTTTGGGTCTAACTGAAGATGTTTTAAGCTTGGATTTGTAGAGCATACGAATGGCCAACCTCTCAATTGTTTGTTCCCATACAGTGAATGGTGTTTCTAGGTTGCATTTAGATACAATGAAAACAAGAATATTTAAGGTATGAGTTTATCATACCAAATCACTTAATTGTCCACTTAGGCATTCGCTTTGACTGATTGTGAAATGTTGAAATAATCAACTTCATGGTTCACTTTTGCAGGACTTCTATGAGTTTTGGCTTGAAAAGTTCCAATACAAGACAAATGGGGTAACCCAGGTAGAAAATAATAGTTACATTACACATGCTTTGTTTGATCTTCTGCTTGGTATACAGTTAAATAATTGGATTTAAGTGGATTACCCTAAAATTGGGTCTGTTTGCTGGAAAAGTTATCTTTCTTTGTTTCAACTTGTGGGTTGTTACTAGTGTAAAAGGTTGCCAATACAGATCTCCACATCTAATTTCTCCTTTATAAAACTTGTAATCAATGTTGTTGGGAGAGTATACTAAGTTTATCTTGAATAATGGTCCATTGGCCATATAACTTTGAGATGCTTCATGTTGGATTATCGATTATATTATATGTGTATATTCTCTTTAGAATAAAATCTGTTTGCAGAATTTGACAACTGCAACTATTGTTCTTTTAGAATAAGGGGGATGGCTAGGTTAAAATAAGTGTGCCAATATCTAGTGGGCTGGGACTGTACTAATACTGGCCTCTTGTAGTTAACCTAATTTTTTCAATCCAAATAGACACAGGGAACCTGACAGACTAAGTCAATTATCCCATTCATACGTCTCTCTCTCATTCCTTCACTGATTAGTTTCTCCAGTTCTATTGAGCATTCAAAAAGTTGATGTGCATTAGCATGTGTGATGATGGACCCACGGTAAAAATAACTTATGCAAGGAAAAGAAAGGGTAAAAATGTAAACACACAAGTGGATGGCACATGGGATAGCACGGGCTCCATTTTGTTTGTTATGCAGGAGGTTGTTAAAAAGGTTGAAGGGGTATCTTTTAGGGCATCGTGGAAAAGTGGGAAAGAGGGGGAAACCTAGCTCCATATGGCTAGGAAATAAAGTGCAGAGTTAGCGGCTGGGTTCAAGGCTGGTGACTGGTTCTGCATGCTTGACCCTATTATCTTGTAGCTTTCATTACTGCATTCATTTTATGCTGTAGCCCATTTTGTTATGGTAGTTACTCATTGTTTTCCAACTCTGTATAACTATTAGGATTCAAGTTTACTGTTACATTGAATCATGGGCTATCTTTAATTGACCTATCTTTATATCAATTAGAGGAATATTCAATGTTTACATCTGTTACTGTTGCTGGGTTTCCATCACTGTTATATTGCTGGGTTTCCATCATTATTGGTATCAGAGCATTAACATAGGATCCAGGTGGTTGTGGAATGGTCAGTACCAAAATGGAACTCTCGAATAGAAAGGATGAAGCAGGGGTTGGAAGATGTAAAATGGGGGTTGACGCATGGATTAGACGAGATGAGACGTAAAATGGAAGTGATCAGGGATTTATTTATGGAAGTCCAAGAAGTGCGAGTATTAAACAGGCAAGGCGCCTATGGAGGGTGAAGCTTCAGCGGGGAGCTCTAATGGCAACCTGCAGAGACATGAAATGGGCCCTAAGGGAAGAGAGAACCTTGTGGTGGACAAGGAAAATCGTTTTCAGCGTTTGGACTTACTTCTTTTCTCTAGTGAGGACTAAACCGGTTGGTTGTTCCGAGTCGAGTGCTACTTTGGCGTTAATGACGTGGATGATTCCAAGAAGATGGACGCTGTCGCAGTTTATTTAGAGGGCAAAGCTCTCAATTGGTATCAATGGAGGGACGGAAGAGCACGTATACGAAGCTGGGAAGCATTTAGAACTGCCCTGCTGGAACGGTTTCAGCCTTTCTAAGCAGGGGATGGTTACGAACCGTTAGTGGCATTGAGACAGACCTCCACGGTGACGGCATATCGAGAGGAATTTGAGCTCCTTTCCTCCGCACTGACGGATGCCCCTGACTCCTTACTCATGGGGACGTTTCTTAACGGGCTCTAGGAAAACATCAGAGCTGAGGTGAAGATGGGCCAGCCAAGAGATTTACAACAGGTCATGACTTTAGCCCACAAGGTTGAAGAGAGAAACTGGGTGGTGGATCGTTGGAAGGACTCCAGGAAAGGCAAATGGACCCAACCCAAGGCCTACTTCAGACCCACAGCCTCACCAAGCATCCCTTCGAAGGTTACAACACCGGGTTGGACGCAAAGCATGGTGAATACATCAGTTGGTGAATGAACAGAGGCCAACAGAGGGAACCAAGGCTGGGGACGCTCAGTTCAAATGCAAAAAATGCTGTCCAACATTGGGCACAATGGCAGCTAAATGCGAAATAGTGGGAATCGATGGGAAGGACCGTATCGGTGCATGTCTGAGGCAGAGGTAAATTAGAGAAGACAGTAGGGACTCTATTTCCGTTGTGATAAGCGGTATACCATTGGCCATGTCTGTAAAAATAGACAGCTTCAAATCCTTCTGTTGACAGAGGAGGACGATATAGTTGAGGAAGGTGATTATGCAATGCAACAGGTTGAAAACAACACTGAGCTAATAACAGAGGTGGTAGAACAAGGGATTGGTGACGTTGAAATATCCATGAACTCTCTGACTGGAATGGCTTCAGACCACACAATGAAATTGTTAGGCAAGGTTAGCAATCAGGAAGTGGTGATTATGATAGACAGTGGCACTTCTAATAATTTCATATCTCTGCAATTGGTTCAACGACTGAACATAGCCATTGAAGGGCACAACAGCTTTAGTGTTCTGGTAAGAGATGGACACAGAGTTACGGGGAGAGGAATATATCCCCGGATACAAATGGAGATACAGGGAATACGGGTGACATAATCTTTCTTGCCATTAGAATAGGGTGGAGCATATTACTGGGCATTACATGGTTGAAATCATTGGGCTATATCAGGGTCAATTGGGCTTCTCCCGAGTTAGAACAATCAACTCGAGGGAAATTGGAGGAGTATTAGCTGAGTTTGATGCCTTATTCCAGGCCCCATCCAAATTACCTCCATGTAGGAGGGAGGATCACCAAATTTTATTACAAAGTAGGGCCCAACCCCCAAATATCAGACCATACAGATACCCACATTATCAAAAGAATGAAATTGAGAGATTAGTGAGGGAAATGCTGGAATCAGGGGTGATCAGGACTAGTACCAATCCATTTTCCAGTCCTGTGCTCTTGGTAAAAAAGAAAGATGATAGTTGGCACTTTTGTGTTGACTATCAAGCCCTTAACCAGTTAACAATACCTGATAAGTTCCCAATTCTAGTTATTGGTGAATTAATGGATGAGTTAGGGGGTGTAGTGATTTTCTCCAAATTAAACTTGAAGTCCGAGTACCATCAGATAAGGATGAAGCAGGGCGATGAGCCCAAAACCACCTTTAGGACTCATGAGGGGCATTATGAATTCCTATTCATGCCATTTGGGTTAACCAATGCTCCATCCACGTTTCAGGCAATGATGAACTGCATTTTTTGGCTTTACTTAAGGAAATTCATACTGGTCTTTTTTAATGATATACTCATTTATAGTATGGATTTGGAGTTGCATACTAGACACCTTCGAACCACTTTACAAGTTTTGGAGGATAATGAATTACTACTGAATCGAAAAAAGTGCTTCTTTGGACAATCGTAATTGGAATATTTGGGTCACATCATATCCAAAGAGGGCATTCAACCTGACCCCTTTAAGATAGAAGCAATGGTGAATTGGCCAGTCCCCGTGAATGTCAAGGGCCTCTGAGGGTTTCTAGGCCTTACAGGCTACTATAGGAAGTTTGTGTAGAGGTACAGAGGAATTGCTGCCCCACTTACTGACCTACTTAAAAAGAACAATTTTGTGTGGGGAGAAGCCCCCAACATGCTTTTGAGGAACTGAAGACAGCTATGACAAGTACACTAGTGTTAGCCATGCCTGATTTTCCTAAACTATTTGAGATTGAGACAGATGCATCAGGAATCGGGATAGGAGCAGTACTTATGCAGGAGGGTCGCCCCATTGCTTATTTGAGCCAGAATCTTTCAGATAAAGGCAAGCATAGATCTGTTTATGAGAGAGAACTGATGGCCATAGTTTTTGCAGTGCAGAAGTAGCGACCATACCTCTTTGGGAACCAATTCATAATGAGAACATATCAAAAAAGCCTGAAATTTTTACTATAGCAACGAATCATGAGTATGGAGTAGTAGCATTGGGCTAATAAGCTACTGGGGTATAAATTCACCATACAGTATAAACCAGGAAAGGAGAATGGAGCTACAGATGCCCTATCGCGGAAGGATGGTACTATTGAATTAGGGGCTCTCACTCTCAGTTAGTTTGGGGAATGGGATGAGTTAGAAAAGGAAGTACATCAGGATGCAACGTTAGCCACCATCATTCAACAACTTATTGCCCAACCTGGCAGTCTCTCGGATTACTCATTACAGAGGGGAATACTCCTTTACAAGGGGAAGTTAGTCATACCCAGAGGATCAACCCGGATCCTCCAGCTATTAAAGGAGTTCCACTCTTCTCCTATAAGAGGTCATTCTGGGTTTTTTCGGACCTACAAGCGTCTATCTGGACTATGTTATTAGGAAGGTATGAAGAAGGATGTGCAGCAGTTTGTAGCTAGTTGCGATGTTTGTCAAACTAGTAAATATCAAGCTCTATCCCCTGCGGGCTTACTGCAACCATTGCCTATTCCTTCCCAAGTGTGGGAGGATATTAGCATGGATTTCATTAGGGGACTCCCAAGATCAGCTAGCAAGGATGTGATTCTGGTAGTAGTGGACAGATTCACTAAATATAGCCATTTTATCCCTTTGGCACATCCGTTTACTGCAAAGGAAATCGCTGCCGTATTCATTAAAGAGGTGGGGAAGTTACATGGTATTCCAAGATCGGTTGCGTCAGATCGTGATCGGGTGTTTATTAGTCAATTTTGGCAATAAGTATGGAAGGCTTCTGGTACTCAACTTCGCATGAGCTCAGCATACCACCCCTAAATGGATGGACAGACCGAGGTGGTCAACCGGTGCCTCGAAGCCTATTTACGGTGCTTTGTGGGGGATAAGCCCAAACAATGGGTCCAGTGGTTACATTGGGCTGAATATTGGTACAACACAACGTATTAAAGGGCTGCTGGGATGACTCCATTTCGTGCCCTTTATAAGAGAGACCCACCCCCTACTCCGATTCACAGACAAACCCTCTCACGTTAAGGCAGTGAATGTTTAGATGCAGGAACGCAACCACATCCTCGAAGAGCTAAAAGGTAACCTACTACAGGCTCAAGCTCACATGAAGGAAGTGGCAGATAGAAAACAAAGGGAAGTTAAATTCGAAGTAGGAGACTTGGCTTACGTAAAGGTGCGACCTTATAAGCTTCACTCTTTAGCCAAGAAGATGAATGAGAAGCTAAGCCCTCGATTCTATGGCCCTTACTTGGTTGAAGCCAAAGTCGGCTCTGTAGCGTATCGACTAACATTACCACCGTCAGCTAGAATCCATCCAGTATTTCATGTGTCCCAACTTAAGAAGGCATCACATATGGGCTCCCCTTCAGCTTATATTCCGCTCTTTTTAACTGCAGAGAAAGAATTAATAGTCACCCCTGAAAGTATTCTGAAAACGCGAAAGCTTATAAATGGCACTTTAGAAGTCCTCGTTAAGTGGAATGTGTTACCAGAATGTGATAGCACTTGGGAGGATGCAGCCACCATTGCTTCTCAGTTTCCTACTTTCCACCTTGAGGACAAGGTGGCTCTTGCAAGGGAGGGTAATGATGGACCCACGCTAAAAATAACTTATACAAGGAAAAGAAAGGGCAAAAATGTAAACACACAAGTGGATGGCACAGGGGATGGCACGAGCTCCATTTTGTCTATTATGTAGGAGGTTGTTAAAAAGGCTGGAGGGGTATCTTTTAGGGCATCATGGAAAAGTGGGAATGACCTAGCTCCCATATGGCTAGGAGGTGAAGTGCGGAGGTTGGCGGCTGAGTGCAAGGCTGATGACTGGTTCTACATGCTTGACCCTATTATCTTGTAGCTTTCATTACTGCATTTATTTTATACTATAGCCCATTTTGTTATGGTAGTTACTCATTGTTTTCCAACTCTGTATAACTACTAAGATTCAAGTTTACTGTTACATTGAATCTTGGGCTATCTTTAATTGACCTATCTTTATATCAATAAGAGGAATATTCAGTGTTTGCATCTGTTACTGTTGCTGGGTTTCCATCACTGTTATATTGCTGGGTTTCCATCATGTGACTACTGATAATCCACTGAATTGGTATTTGTCAACGTCGGTGGATTGTGGTGAGCAATCCCAGTTTATGTGCTCTTATATCAGAATGGCTAGGGACTAAAGCTTGGATCCATAATGCTGACCTTCTAGCTGGATTGAGAGACTATGCTGACAATGCTGATTTCTTGCAAGCATGAAGGATGGTATATTTTCAAGCCTTATTGTTTGGAATTTCTTTAGATGAGGAGAAACTAGATACGGTCTACTATTATTTACCTGTACTTTTTGATGTTGTAGGTTAGAAAAATTAATAAAATGAGGCTTGCTGAGTACATTGAAGCAATGAGTGGTGTGAAGGTTTTGAATTTATTTTCCTAAACTTTTCTTCCTTATTTTATTACTATCATAGAAGCTTCCTAAAGTGACTTTTGGCTATGTATCTTTATTGGTTGCAGGTCAGTGTGGATGCAATGTTTGATGTTCAGGTGAAGCGTGTACATGAATACAAAAGACAGTTGCTTAATTTACTTGGAATTATCCATAGATATGACTGTCTCAAGGTTATTATATGTTCCTTGTCTACATGAGCAAGCAGCTTTAAGCTTAGTAGATAGAATCTGCTAAGTAAGCAGTACTTCAGTCTTTAATCTGATGCCTCTCTCAGTTACGGTGTGACTACACAATCACCATAACTAAGATTTTGAAATTTTAATTAAACACGTGTATATGTTTAGATATTGAGAATTAGATTGCTGCCATTTTGTTTATATAACTATTTATTTCTAGTGAGGCATTGACTAACATATTGCATTTACTTCTTACTTTCTTCAGAATATGAATAAGAATGCCAAGGAAAGTTGTACTTCGTGATTGCATAATTAGAGGAAAAGCTGCTCCTGGTTATGAAACTGCAAAGAAGATTATCAAGCTTTGTCATGCTATAGCAGAAAAAATCAATAATGATATTGATATTGGTGATCTTCTGAAGTTGGTAAGTTGTCTGTTATTTTATAGAGAGTAATCACTATTGTGCTTTCTTTATGTTGTTATATTATGTTCTATTTGTTTTGGCAAATCACTTGTGTGATCTAGATTCTTTATTATCTTACAGGTTTTTATTCTTGACTATAATATCTTAGTTGCTGAATTTGTAATACCAGGGGCTGACCTTTCTCAGCATATAAGGTTTTTTAATTTTAGTTTCCATATTTATAGTGCCCCTCTTTAAGCTATCTTCCTTTTTGTCTCGATATACAGATAATTATTGAACTCAATATACTTGGCCTGAATCCCATATGCTATGATTTGATGATTTCTGGCCCGACATTGTGGCATTGTTGATATTACTGATAAGTATATCAGTTTTGTGCATAATTACTCATTTTGTGTGATATTGTGTTACGTGCCATTTTTCTATGATACTTTGAGGGATCCTAACCTCCTTTGTAAGGCAATTCGAGGTACCTTAGACCTCCTAGGTTCAATACTAAGTTGAGATGAAAATACTTTGATACCTTTATTGCTGGATAAAACTCCTTTAAATAGCCTCAAGGCTTACAAATAGAAAAGGAAAGGACAATACAATAAATGGATCCTGCACTGTATTCTAGCCCTACCATAATTAGGAACCAGGCAGCTGCTATATCTCCTGACTTTCAGGGGAATTTACTCCGTCAGAATTGATTCCATTCCTTTTAGAGTAAATGTACTTAATGGGAGGTTTAATTATGCCAGCTGTACTTTCCTTGCCAGTTGCGTTAGCAGGTGCATCATCATTATCTCTTCCAACTGTGTTAACAACTCATCCTTATTTCTTCTAGCATAAACATGCTTAATTGGGGGCTTAACAACTCTTTCCCCCATAAAAGCGTCCTTGCCCTCAATGATGAAACAAGGAAAATGAGCATTCAAAGAATCCACATCTGCCCACGTAACATTAGCTGGGGAAAGTTTTTTGTCAATAGCCCAAAATTTCCTCCTCAATTCTTGCTGTCCAGTAATCCGATTGGATTGTCCCTTTGTGCCATCCATCTCTACAGATTTTCCCTTCTAGAAAAATCTCATCCACATCTCCTTAAACTCCGAAGTAATCGAGCCTAATTGCTTAAGCCACTGAATACCAACAACAACATTGCACCCTTCCAAGAGGTAAAAATCCAACATGTACTCCACCCCTTGGATATTTAACGATAATTCCTTGCAAAGTCCACCACTTTCATCTTGTTCCCGTTAGCCATAATCACTTCAAAGTTTCATTTTTTGTATGGTTGAATTCCCATGGATGTGGCCATATCAAAATTCAAAAAATCATGGTTGTTTCCCATGCAATTACTTAAATAGCTACTCCTTAGACTATGCGATTGGAAGGAAAAATGGGGAACCAAGTAATCACTAAATTAGTTGACTCAGGAAACAATCACATTTTTTTGAATTCTAATATGGCCACATCCATGGGAATTCAACCATACAAAAAAGGAAACTTTGAAGTAATTGTGGTTAACAGCAACAAGATGACAAGTCGTAGACTTTACAAGGAATTATCGTTAAATATCCAAGGGGGAAATTCATCTTGGATTTTCACCTCTTGGAAGGGTGCGATGTTGTTGGTACTTAGTGGCTTAAGCAATTAAGCTCGATTATTTGGGAGTTTAAGGAGATGTGGATGAGATTTTTCTAGAAGGGAAAATCTATAGAGTTGGATGGCACAAAGGGACCATCCAATCGAATTAATGGACAGTAGGAATTGAGGAGGAAATTTTGGTTCATTGACAAAAAATTTCCCTAGTTGATGCTATGTGGGAAGATGTGGTTTCATTTAATGTTCATTTTCCTTGTTTCATCCTTGAGGACAAGGATGCTTTAATGGGGGAAGGAGTTGTTAAGATCCCAATTAAGCTTGTTTATGCTAGGAGAAATAAAGATGAAGCTATTAACGCATATGGCAAGGAAATTACAGGTAGCTGGCAGAATTAAACCTCCCATTAAGTACGTTTACTCTAAAAGAAATGGAATCAATTTTGGTGGAGTAAATTCCCCTGGAAGTCAGGAGATATAGCTGCTGGTTGGTTTCTAATTATGGTAGGGAATCAGAATAAGGGGCTTGGATTTAGGCAGCTGTCTGGGCTGGAATAAAGAGCAGGATTCGTTATAATTATTAGGATTCCTGCAGATTTGTTACTGTTTTATTGTATTGTCTTTTCCTTTTTTGTTTGTAAGCCGAGGCTATTTAAAGGAGTTTTCTCTAGTAATAAAGGTATTAAAGTATTTTCATCTCAACGTATTGAACCTAGAAGGCTCAAGGTACCTTGAATTACCTTACAAAGGAGGTTAGGACTTAGGATTACTCAAAGTATCCTAGAAGAAAGGTAGGTAACATAAGCTACCATATTGTCACCTATCCTGTACGGTGCTTCCCCAATTCTAGCAATAATTCGAAATGGTCCGAAATACTTGGAGGCAAGTTTCTGCTTTTTTTCTTTGGGCAACTGTTAATTGAGGATAAGGTTGCAATTTCAGAAATACAAATTCTCTCACCTGAAATTCCTTATCAGTATCCATAGTGTCATAACAACGTTTCATTTGTTGTTGTGCTATCTTCAAATTTGCCTTAGCTTCCCTCAAAATATTGTCTCTGGCCAGTAAATACTTCTCGACAGACTCCTCCTTAGTAGTGCCATGTACATACGCTAAGAGAGATGGTGGTTCTTATAGACCGAGAGATAACAATAGGAACAAAAAGTGTTCTGTATTTCTTTATATCTTCTTTATAGAGAACTTGATCCTATATATATACATCTGATAGGCTAATCTAGAAAAGCAAAAAACATGTTTTAAACCCGAATTAAAGGAGCTTAAATTACAGCAATAAACCAGTCTTGTAACCGCTAGACAACCTATTTAAAGCTATAGATTTCCTAATAAAGACCCAGAAATAAATCCCCTGGTTGACCGAGATTTATGATTCTCAGAATATTTTTCATTAAATGTTAGATCTCTATACTCCCTCTCAAGTTGGCCTATAGATGTTAATCAAGTCCAACTTGTGGATAAAGCCACTAAAAGCCTGTAGAGCAAACCCTTTTGAGAAAATATTTGCAGTTTGTTCCTCGGCAGGAATATAAGTCATACATATTGTTCCTTCTTCCACTTTCTCCTTGATGAAATGCCTATCCATTTCTATATATTTGGTGTGATCATGTTGGATTGGATTGAGAGATATGTTGATTCCAGCCTTATTGTCACAGTAAAGTTTGATAGGTAGCTTCATTGTGACATGTAGTTGCTCCAAAATCTTCTTGTGTGGTCATCAATGAAAGTGATGAACCATTTTGTGTGAGTACTATTAGGAATGTGTGCAGGACCCCACAAATAACTATTATCATGGTAAAGGGATTTGAGGGTTTGTATTCAACCTTGGGAAATGAGTATCTATGGTGTTTATCATATTCACACACTTCACATTGAGGAACATGGTGCTCTTTATTAGGAAACAAATGTTTCAAGTACTAGAAATTGGGGTGACCATTCTATGCCATAACATAATTTCATTTTCCCTAGGAATAGATACAGAAGTACAAATTATAGTTTTATTTGCACCCTTGGTAGCCTCCTCAAGGTAGTAGAGGCCCTTATACTCCTTAGCACTGCCAATTGTCTTCCCCGATGATAGGTCCTAAAACAAACAATGAGAAGTGAGGAATTTATAAAAGAAATTAGAGTCTTTTGTAAGCTGGCTAATGGATAACGTGTTACAAGACTATTTTGGTACATGAAGAACATATTCAAGGTTTAAGGAATCAGAAATATTAATTCTTCATTTCCCTGCAATAAAGGAAAAAGACCATCTGTAATCTTAACCTTGAGATTACCGGCACAGGGAGAATCAGTAGCAATAAGATTATATGAACTAGTCATGTGGTCGGAGGCACCATAATCAACAATCCACGAATCTTTGGAACTCAAGGTAGTATTTAAAGCCTTTAAAAATACCTTTTTGGGCTAATGAAGTAGAGAAGATAGGATTTGTGGATGACTGACCAGAATTTTGAAGAGTTGAAAACAATTTGTAGAGTTGTTTAATTTGCTCAAAATTAAAGGCACCATTAGGACTAGGGGATTTCTCAGGTTGATACTTCTCATTCTAATTTCCTATAACCACTTGATATCCTCGGCCTTTAGGCTGTCTTGTCCTCTAATTAGCAGGTTTTCCATGAATTTCCCAACAGATTTCTTTTGTGTGTCCAGTTTTACGATAGTGGTCACACCAAGGACGTCTCTTATGTTGTTTTGAACTTGGAACAGATGGGGTTCCTTTGGACAGTAATGCTGGTCCTTCATTCACAGAGGAATTAATTGGAATTCCTTCCTTTAACATGACCTTTTGCCTACTTTCTTTGTTTCTAACCTCCGAAAAGACTTCTTTGGTTGAGGGTAAATGGCATTTGCCTAGGATTCTCCCTCTAACTTCATCTAACTACTTATTTAGTCTAGCAAAGAAACTCAAATACTCTTTCATTCTCAAGTTTCTTTTTATATTGGGCACTATCACTTGGACATGCCCATTTCTCTTCAGAACTTAAATCACATTTCTGCCAGAGTGCCATCATCTCCATGTAATAATCTATAACTCCTCTTTCTCCTTGCTTTAGTTGCCACAGGGTCTTAATCTCAAATATGTGGGAGAAATCCTCAACATTAGAGTACGTTTCTTTCACAGCATCCCAGATATCCTTGATTGATGGGAGAAAAAGATAAGTCTTACCAATAATTTGTTTCATTGAGTTTACCAACCAAGCTCTCACCGTGGAATTTTCATAGTTCCTCTTCTTCAGGGCAGCAATATCATTTGAATATGGTTTTTTGTTTCACCAGTAATGTATCCCAACTTTCCTTTGCCATCGATCACAAGTTTGAGAGATTGTGCCCATTTACGGTAATTTATCGTTTAATTTCTCCACCATGAGTGTAAAGGACGAACTATCAAAGCCCATGGTGGAGTGGGTCTCGTTGTTGTGACCGACAAGTGTAGGGGTTAATAACCCATTGTCGTTAGGAATGTTTTCTACCATGGAAGGGCCAAGGTTAAAGAGAACGTGGCTCTGATACCATAGTTAGAGAGAGAACAATAGGAACAAAAAGTGTTCTATATTTCTGTATATCTTCTTTACAGAGAGCTTGATCCTATATATATACATGAGAGGCCAATCTAGAAAAGGAAAAAACATGTTTTAAACCCGAATTAAAGCTACTTTAATTACTGTAATATACCAGTCTTGTAATTGCTAGACAACCTATTTAAGGCTAGATATTTCCTAATAGAGATGATAAACACAATTTCCATATACTATTTCAGCCTCACATATAGTCTTTTAACCCTCTCATATACCTAAATCCTTCAGTTTAATCACACTTTGTAACTTTGAGCTCTAATTTGGTTCA
>JASKGM010000005.1:2232703-2262344 GCA_034509205.1 Ceratonia siliqua | reverse complement strand
GATTCCATAGGATACTTAAAGGCTTCTTGATGTGTTCTAAGCCAAGCACTTGTGTGGTGATTAAATGAATAAATACTAATCAATAAAAGATTAACATCAAGGTTGGTTAATGTCCCCTGTATTGGTTACTTTCAAACTTCCTATCAACTGCTTTCATCACTTTCCTTAGAAAAAAAAACTCACACAAACCAACCCCCCCTTCACTTACTAGTCTCCTAGTCTGATAACATAGTCAGAGTCATCCAAGGGTTCGACCCAGTGTTACCACATACTCCAGTTAGTGTTATGTTGATAGATTGGATATAGATGATATAATTTGATAGCCTTGGCAGTTATCAGCAAGCTATGGAGAAGGTTCTTTCAATCAAGAAGAAACCAGAGGCAAACGTCGTAGCTATGAAAGGACATCGGGTACGTCCTTCCTTATTTACATTTATTTTTTTGTAAACATATTTTTATTCATATGAATATTTCATCCTATTAAGAATTTTACTGTTATATAATTTAAACTCTATTTTGATCAAAATGTAATACTGACTTGAGTTCTATCTAATTTATTTTGTTGAGTATAATCTAATTTTTGGTTTGATAGAAATACGATACTAGTTTGAGTTCTACCTTACTCACTTGAATTTCTGTAACTATGTGTCTATGTATATTATACGTAGTTCAGGGGTACATATGTTCTATATCTAAGAATATTAATTATTCATCTTTATTTACATATATGTCAGTTCATGAATTATCACTTAAAGCTTGCACTTGTGTTGATTTTCATGGTAACTGTATCTATAAGTACACGAAATTTTTTTCCACTCACTGAGCTTATGACTCTTCCTTTAATTTTTCTCACCAAGTTACTTCAAAAATTTCCTGGAAGAAGAATGGAGCAAGGCTTAATGTTATGGACAGTTTGGACAAGGGACTTATGTTGTATCGTTAAAATGTAGGATGTTACCTATATAATAGCATTCCTATGTCGGTCACGTGCCTAGGATTAAGGGCATGACAATGATAGATAGCTCAAGAGATGTTGCTAGTTTATTGTGTTTAAAAAAGAAAAGAAAAAGAAATAAGGTATCCTCTCTTGAATTTAAATTATGTTCATGGATGTTACAAAGTTTATTAGAATAAAGCAAAAGCCCATCACAATAATACTTGGCTTATGTTCTTAGTTGGTTGCTTTGAGTTTGAAAGGTATTTCTTGATGATTTAATTGATGTGTCTTGCTTTATGAAATTTTTTGAACTATTGTTACATCCATTTTGTTGTTGTTTTTTTAGCCACTGCCCTTAGCCCTATTACAACCTAAATGAAAGACATTTTGATTTGGGGTGGTGTCTTGGGTAAGTGGAGAGTTGTACCAAAGAGAAAGCCTATGGTGCTTGACTCTCTACAACCAAAATTAGAGTGGTTTTCATTTGTGAGGTTTATGGAGTTTTTATTTTTCCAAAAAATCACGGCATAATCATTGTTAACATTGATTGTATCACACACACACACTTACGTATGGTTGTTATCTCTATATTTCAACTTTTAAATAATTTTTTATCTTGGGTATTTTGGAAATGTGTTACCCTAGAAAGCAAGTTGTGTTCCCAATTTAATCTAAATACATTTTTTATATTACTAAATAACGACTTGATTTATGTGAGCTTTATTTTCTAGCTATTAAGGTTCCTATATTCTAATAAACCAAGATACCTTTGCTTAGTTATGCAAAAAGGAGATACATATATCTAGATTAATCTAAAACAATATTCACAGTCACTTAATTGAATCGGTCACTCTATTCAATTAAGACTGTAGTGTGCAGATTACCTCTATAGAAAGAATGAGATTCTTTTTTATGGGAATGATGAATCTCAAATCATTGAAGTGGTAGACTTTAGGTAATGACACTATTAAATGAATTGGAATCAAGTGAGATATCAAGTTCAAGTTAATACTATTACTTTGAAATTGAACTCACACATTGTATTCGCTAGTGGCAAAATCGAAATCCTTATAGATTATGGGTTCGTGTTTATGACTATTATGATCTTTGATATACAATGAGCACAATCATTGTATAACATTGGTCAAGGCCGTGAGAGTGAACATCCAGGAACATAAATCTAAGAAATGGAGTTCACAGCACTACATCACTTATGATGATTGCAGGAAGACAAGTGATATATCTAGGACCAGTGAAATGATGAATTATCTACTCACCATTTCTAGATAATTTTAAAAAATTGCTAAAAGATTATATGGTTACTTATCGAATGAAATCTTAGACTAAGGGACAAAATTGACATGAGGGGTAAAACAATAATTTTATCTTGTGTTAATGGATGACTATGATGGTTCACAATTTCTAAGTTTGAAAATTTGACAAATCAATGTTCAACATTGACTTCTCATAATTTTAGGAATTATCAAGAGTGCAATCATGAGTTTTTGGTGAAATGACTTTATAATTAATAAAATTGGATTATCTTAATAAGATTAAAATAATCCCAAATTTGTTGGAGCTTGAAATACTTATTTCCAAACAGATTCACCACCTAGCTTTGGAGAATTCAATCCATATCAAGTTTGAATAAATTTAAGATGAAATTAATTGATGGCATTTCAGCAGATGTCTTAATTTAGACAGTGAATTATTTTAGGACAAATGCTATCCTAAAAGCATACTTGAAAATGTGAGAAACAATTTTGTCACTAAAGAGACAAAAATAATTCTTACATTAGTTATCTAAATTGAACAAGTGTTGTTTAATTATACCATAGAGTTTTAAGACAAAGATTTATCTTAATTAAGACAAGCGTTGTCTCAATTTGGATAACATTTATCTTAATAATTATTTTTGGTCTTACTACTTTAAAATTAATATTTGAATTACTCATATATTTAATTTAAAGAAGTTTAAGAAAATAAAATTAAACCTCTCCTTAATTAGGAATTTCGGCCAAGGCATGTATGTAGGATAAAATTTTGATTTAATTTAATTAAATTAATCCTAATTAGCTCAAGTTTGAATTGTTCAAACTTAAGTGAAGAAAATAGTCCCTCTATAAGATAGAGATGGACAACCAAGTAGGGTAGAGAGAGACTTGAAATGTACAAACCTATATCTTCCTAATTATCCTAGTGAATAAATGATTATAAATTAAAAAGAGTTTTAATTTATTAGGTAACCTACATTTACTAGGAAATTAACTAAGTCAAAGGAATTTATTTATTTGAATTTTAAATTCAAGCATGATCAATTAGAAAGCCACACATGTTTTCTTTAATTGTTAAATAAAATATGTATTTATCAAATTAATAAATACATTATTAATTGATAAACCATTAGATAATTTGATTACCTAATTTTCCCCTTGTAAGCGTGTGAATCCCTAATAGTTAGGGATTGAATTTTTGAATATACTCATGTGCCCTATGGTTAGGTGATTATATATATCAATAAACCCTTTCCCTCACCTAGCTGTCCAAGCATTCTTGAGAGAAAAAATTCCTAGTGGGCGTGAGCTTTAAGAGAAAGTGAGAAACTCAATTTGAAGGCTTCCTTGCTTGAATGACCATGAGCTTGCTTGAGAGAAAAATACAAGTGTGAGCCATAAGCTTGTGAGAAAACACAAGAGAGGCTTTGTGGTTTGCTGAGTGCTAAAAATGTGTTGTTCACGCTAGACTACAAGGAACAATGGGGAAGGCTTTCTAATTTAATTTTGAAAACTATCAATTATTCTTCCTTTTTCATCTTTTGCTTTGTTTCAATCACTATACATATTCACCATAGGTTACGTTGATTGGTGTTTTCCAAAGAATAGGCGATGTTGGGAAGCAAATTGCAACATCCAATATTTTCAAGAGGTATGTGAAAATTCTTCATTCCATCTTCTACTTAGCTGTGAAGTGTTTTGTGCCTATGTGTTTTGTTTCCGCCAGTTTTACAAGCTTAAGTGTTTTAAAATTTGTAAATCCGTACTTGTACCGTAAACACCTAGGATAAACACTAGATCCAACAATGAAATTCTTGTTTGTTTTCGAGGTTATAATCATTTATTGCTCTTTGAGATAACATGTTGGAAGGTTAATGTTTATTGTTTTTAGTTTTCATTTTAGTTTTACTCAAGGACTAGCAAAAAGTAAGTGTGGGGGAATTTGATAAGTGCATAAGTTTACATATTTTATATCTAAATTTCCCTATATTTATTTGTTAGTTTCTTGATAATTTTTAAGTATTTATTACCCTTTTGTGTTTTGTAGGAATTTTTGAAGCAAGAATTAAAATGCAGATAAAAGGGATAAATGAGCATTATTTTAAGCAAAATGGCTACAATTGAAAAAAAAAAAAAAGGCAGAACAAGGGAATAAATAAATAGAAGGAATCATGGGAATGGAGGAAGAAACTTTCCTTTTCAAATGAGCAAAAATTCCTTTCATCAAGAGAATAAAAGACTTTCCAAAAAATGACTATCTTAGTAGAGAAAATGGAGCATTAAGTTAGAGGTCGAAAATGCCTATTTAAAATCATGTCTTAGGAACCAAGCACAAGAGTGGTTTTAAGGAAGAGAACAAGCATTATTGAGATGGAGAGAAATTGGAGGGACAACACAATAGCAGCTTGAAGGAGAGAACGTCTTGAGAAGGAGAAGTTAAAAGGAGATTCAGCCCACAAAGCTAATCTTCAATCACTGAGCTCCCTTTTCCTTTTATTTTTGTTTTCTTTGATGAAATTATTGTTGAATTTAATGAATATGTATGGTTAATTTTCTTTTTGGTTAAGAGTGATTTCAAAGCCCTAAACATGAAATTTAGTTAATTTTAGGGAATTAATCTTTCATCTTTCAATTGGAGTTGTTGATATTTTTCTGTTTTTATTGTGAATAAAGATTGTTATTTTGTTTATTCAAGTACGCAATTAAATGAGCATGATAGTTATCTAATAGTTAGGTTAGGAGTTTTGATCCGTAATTGTCAAAATTTTCTATTAACAAGTAGCAATTATGATCAATGATTATGGGATATTTTTAGAAGATTACACGAAGAATATTACTTAAGATGAATTAAACGGGCTTGTGTGTTTGCTTCTTGAATCAACCTATCTTTCTTGATTAATTGCTTTCATTAAATTAAATTTAGAGAGGTTGTTCTAGTTATTTAATGAAAAGGGATTAAATGAAGACCTTATTTTGCTTAACGACATAGTAAGGAAAGATCGAAATAGTCGAGCTTGTGATTATTATACGCTCGTTAGTTTCAAAAGAAAGTGAAAGACAAATTCTAATTTTTGGTTATATTCATGTCTAGAGGTAAAGAATGATTCCTTAACGATGTTTCTCATCATATTTCAAAGTTCCAATTTTTTATTTCGCAATTTATAATTTTCTCTTGTGCTTTTATTTCATTTAGTTTGCATGATAATTTAATTCCAAACCCCCCATAAGTTATTATTAGTCTTATTTATTTCATTAATTAATTTAGTATGTTTGAGTAAATAACATTATAATTAAGAATAATTTTCTACAGGAATGACCCTTGCTTACTACTTTACTCAATAACGATAACATCTTTTTGCAAGGAATTTATTTTGATACTCCTTTGGGAGCATATCACTTCCAAATTTCCTTCCCCATACAAATACGTATCCTTGTTGAAGACACTGGTGACAAAAATGTTACTTCCAAGCCTTTTACTTCGTCCTCATCCTCACACCATGTCAATCATGGTCGTCAATGGTCATGGTCAACAGAGATAAAGATCGAGAGCTTTTCATCCTTGTTATGAACACCAACAATGAAGATGCCGCTTCCAAGCCTTCGTCTTCATTGTCTTTCTCACACCATGCAGCTTGTGAAATGACCTCTTCCTCCATTTTCCCTTTTCTTTATCATCTTCCTTTTCCTCATTTGTTTTCTTCGTACCGTCATAAAATCCCTTCATTTCTCCTTCATAAAGCCTCCATTTTCGGAGACCCAACCATCCTCCTCCATTTTTCAGCCACAAGTCTTGCACTACAATTCCAAAATCTGAATAAGACTTAGGAACAGTGGGAGCTATTGCTCGCGGTTCCCCTGGTTTTGATCCGGTCAAAACTGGTTTTCCCGTTTTTATGGGTTGACTGGACTAGCCAGGAGACTGGTTCCTATGTAATACCTAAAATTGTTTTTTTTTAAATAAAAAAATAAAAAATGGGGTTTAAATGTAAATAACCTAAAGTCTAGGGATTTAGTAGCAAATAAACTATACTTTAAAATTTCACCTAAGTCCCTTACCTCTTAAAAGCCTAAAATCAAAAAACAAATACTCATTCCCTTCCCAAAACCCTTATGTGCGGCGCCATATCAGAAACATAGGGCTTTTTTTTTCTTCTCTTCTCTCCACTTCCACTTTTGGTCAATTCTTGTGCAGTGAACAAGCTCCCACCATGCCGCTATTTCCTTTTTCCGGCCAACCACCGCTGAGCCCCTCCATCCTGCTCGCCGTCAGGCATCACTACAGCTGGTGGTGTTGACATTCACACATTAATCTTTAAGTAAGAATCTTAGGTTGTTTGCAAATAGTAACCCTGAATCTGAAGCTTATTTCTTGGGTGTCTTGCTGTTATAGGAGTGGATTCACACCATTGAAGTTCTAGGTAAGCTACCTCACCATTTTCAGTTGATGGTGAACAAGAACTCTACTCCATTTTAATTGTGGGTCTTGATTTTGCTTAGTTACTCTATTCTTGGTCAAAAACCCCAATTAGATAATTTATGATTTCCTTCATATAACCCAATCTACTGTGAGTTCAATCCAATTGTCATATATGGCATTTAGTTTTATTCTAATCCTTGAAAAAAAATTTATATATCTAAATTTGAGCCTCCAATTTTGAATTTTGTGTGGTGGTGTTCGAAGCAAGAATGGAGCTAACTCAAAAATTCCACATTTCTAATATATATATATATATATATATATATTAGAACCTCTTATGTTATCATAATAGGGATGCCTGAAACAAATTCTTTGGAACCAAATCTGTCTTGAGGTTGAGTTGGGTGGAAGATAATCACCTCATTTTCTACAATTTGAGTGGGTGAGTGGATATTTACTTATTTCTGGATGCCTGATGCTTTGAATTATAAATTTTGGTTTAATGATATTATTTGAGCATGATTTGGAAGTGATTTTGTACAAAGTTATATATATGTGTGTGTGTGTGTGTGTGAAATTATTATTCTGTTCCAAATTATGAATTTTTCCCAGTGTTTATGGGAAACCGCAAATTGTTTAAGTTTTTCTGAAATTGATTTAGAATTGTGTTCTGAGATCCGTAATAGAGTAGGGGTAAAACCATTAGGTGCACCTAGGTTACCTTTACCAGTTAAGGATATTTCCTGGTGAAGGGTAATTTTTGTCAATGAGTGTAGTTTTTGACATAAATTTATTATGAATGTGAATGGTTCCTTCATATGAGTGAAGCTCCAGAAGGAAGTGATTAATTGAATATCGCCCTTCGGTGAGTACAATTACCGAATGTGAGGATCATATCGCTCCTCCAGTTGAGTTATCTTCTAAAGTGGGAATACTAGTTGAGAAGTTTGGATTCTTCCCTTGAATCATTATAAATTCTAGTATTTTATGAATTACAGTGAAGTATTTCTAAACTTAAATATTCTTTTGAATATAATATTATTGAAAGTTATTATTTTATTGTTGGACATGTAAATCATTTTATTTCTCATATGTAAAGTGCATTATGTGCGTATTGTTATATTGTGGTTATTCCTTAGGTTTTGAAACTATGTTTTAACATAATGATTTTGGCGGTAATGCACTTTACACCTGAGAGTTTATGCATCCCTTGATAAGTATTTATTTCATTCACTGAGTCGATGGACTCACCCCTTAAACTTTTAACATTTTTCAGATCAAGTCATTAGTGATTTTCCTCCAACTTCGCCTGCACCCTTTGAGCCTACTGATTAAATTGGTAGGCATTACCCTGAGTAGTAGTGGAGTACGTTTATGGAACTGTGGACAATGTTGGATAAGTTGTTTTGCATTTAAATAAGGGTTATGATCTGTAATAATAAAAATTGCATAGTTTATGTGTAGTTAATAGATACAGTCCATGTTGGACCCATTATATATTTCTGTTTAGGCCATGGAGGCCATTTGAACTGTGGTGGGCCTGTCCACCTTATTGTTTGAACCAGTGTTTTAAAAACCGGACCGGTCATTGAACCAGTAGGGGCAGAGGGTTAAGGGTTAATGGTCCAACTAGGGTCGAACCATGGTCGAACCGGATTTTAATTAAATAATATTTTTTTAATTTTTTAATTATAGATATTGTATAATATATCATAATAAATAACTAATATTTTAAATATATTTGATGAATTAGTCTTTTTTTTGTCACTTTTGTATCATTTAATAAGTCATATAAATATTACATTACATAAATAAGTTAACAAATACAATCTATCTTGTTGGTAAGGAGAAATTATGCTTTATTAAGATGTATTGAGTTCGATTCCTGGCACATGCATTTTTAACAAAAAAATGAATAAAAACCGACCCGTTTTAGCCTTTTTTTACCAGCGTTGACTAGTTCTTTGAAGGATCGGTTTTCTCCTTTGACCGGATCGGTTACCAGGCTGGTTCACCGGTTTTTCAGTTGAACCGGCCGGTCCGGTCCGGTTTTCTAAACAATGGTTTGAACAAATTGTACCCTAAAATAATTCATATTTCAGGAGAAACTTTGCCGAAATTTTTATTAGAATTTTAACTTAAAATTTTTATGTTAAAGTATGATTATTATTTATTATTAAACTCACAATTGCGTTTTAATGATATTAATTGCATGAGTATTTTAGGCTAATAAGTTATTACTTACATAGTAATTTCCCTACGCCAGTGACATGCCTAAAGTGGGGCGTGACATTCTAGTTTTTCCAATCCGTTCCCAGAACCATGGTTCACAGTAATGATCAAATTATTGATGTAATTTTAGAAATTGAATTACAACAACAAAGAATACCAAATCCAAAATGTAATGAAATTATGAAGACCAAAGTTATAATAAGCCAATAAAAAAGTACAAATATTCAAAAATATTAAAATGTTGTTAAAAAATTTATTCTAAAGTTAAACTACTTATTTGTTAAAAAGTTTATTCAAATGTTAAACTATAGATACAGGCGAAAATATACGGTTAAAATGTAAATAACTCTTCAACTTTTATTTTTTTAGCTAATAACTCTCCCTAATTTTAATTTTGACAATTAATTGCTTGAACTTGCTTGAACTTTTGACATATTATAAATATCCTTTTCACTCACTAAGAAATAAAAGAAAGGAAGAAAATTAAATCAGCTGAATTGAAATCTGATTAATCAAGTATACTCTTAAGTAATTTTCACTCACTAAGAAATAAAAGAAAGTAAGAAAATTAAATCAATTGAATTGAAAGCTGATTAATCAAGTATACTCTTTATCTATTTTTTTTTTCAATTTTATGATTTTATCTGATTAATACTTAACTAGCAATCATAGATTTGTAGCTTTTTAATTAAAATAAGCTATTTGCCACATATTGAATGAAGCAGTTGATTGCCAAAATTAAAGCTAGAAGTTATTTATCCAAAGATCAAAGTTGAAGAAGATTATTTACAATTTGACCAAAATTTTAAACCAGGATAATCAGAACCATATGACTTATACTATGTAAATTCCATATCTTACTCGGCTGTAGATTACTATCTGTATGTTCAAGTTACAATGTCCTCTACTAACATTTTGTTTAAAAAAAATATCCTCTACCAAAGTTAAAACAAACAAAAAAGCAAATAAGGGACATATCAAGGTAGAAAACTGTCTAATTTTACAAATGGCACGGTGTCTTCTTAGCCTGTATAAAGTAATTCGGCGGGTTCAATCTGGATCAATGTACAGGAAAAAACACAGTATCCAAGACAGCTATACCTGAAGATCAGATTATCTGCCATTCATTCCACCAAATGGGTAGGGAGTTACTTCGATTTGAAAAAACAATTGAAGGCCGGAAACAGAATATTACTAGGACTTGTTAGGATGTCGATGTAATGTTATCATGAAAGCAATATAGGTCCATTCTCAGCAGCAGTGCGGGCATTGGCATAATTATGATGCCTTGTCATCTGGATGTCACGTGATAAATGGGTCCTTGCTTTTGCATATGGAGCTGCCCTTGCTGCAAGTGGAAATCAAGAGCTTAAACTTTCTTTCAAATATCATCAATTTCTAACGTTTCTCAAGGTTGCCTGTGTCAATATAACCTCCTTCCATTAATCTTCCACGGCTTGGAGTTCAATTTTCAGACTAGTAGGTCTGAAATTCAATTTTTTAGAGTTGGGTCTCCCTGGAAATTGATACTATTACTGGTTGTATTTTTTATTTTAGATGGTAATTGACCTTCATGCTAACACTGAAGACCATGATCACTTTTTTAAAATTACGATGGTAATTTCTGTGGCACACATACATGCATGTGAAGTAGTATATAATACCCTACATAGGTTAAAACACTTGAACCTGGAGCAAACATATAGGTACAATGTTTTGATAGTATAAACCACAAATGTTGAACATCCTTACCTGCTATTTGCTGAGCTCGGAGGATATTCTGCTGCCTTTTCCACCAGCACACTAAACAGGTAACAAGAAGTAAAATTGTAAAAGAAGCACCTAACCCGATGCCAACTTTAGCACCAGCAGAAAGGTGAGGTCCGCATGTAGGTAATCCAGGTATACCACACAGACCTGAGTTGTCAGTAAAACTGCAGACATCCACAAGCATAATGCAGATTTAGCAACATTAATGACCCAGCAAACAAAAGAAAATTAAACAAATAACATGCCCATGAGATATCTCCCTTCATTGCATTCATATTCTAGAAGTTCGGTCTAAAGCTTCTAAACCAGATTAAATCATTACAACATACTTGAAGCTAGCTCTGTGCAAAAGCCTTCCACCTAGTGCTGCTGGTACCCTTCCAGACAAGAAGTTTCCGTTAAGGTTCCTGCATGAAGACATCATAATACAGACTCCTTATTTTATTTGTCTAATGGGTTAGTTAGAGACAAAAGAACCTTACAGTCTCTGTAAAGATGTCAACTGTCCAAGGCTTTCAGGAACTGATCCATTAAAAAAGTTGTAGGACAGGTCCCTGCAAGAGTAGATCACATTCAGAAAGAACAACATGGTAGCCAAAGCCAATATAACCAATCATGGAATGAAATGGTTCACACTTTTCGGTAATAAAAGAGTGAAGAAAATTCAAGTTCAAGTCATTGAAACATAAACTAAGCATTTTCATATCAAACATTATATCTTTGATACGACTAACATCATGCTTCATATAGTTTGTCTGATAGATCTTGTTAATGTTTCAAATAGATTCCATAATTTATTATTCCTCTAGCTCAAAAGGCAGAACTTAAGACAGGATTGGACTTGCATTAACTCCTAAACAAATTCTGTGTTGACAAAATATGGATAAGTTATAACTTATCACAAATTAAATAAATAAAATAATATAAATTTGCCATGTCTTCCTCTCAGTACATTCATATATTTAACTAGCAGACATTGATAGATGTTTCACTGGTCCACTCAACATGAAGAGTTAAGTCAAACAGGTCATCATATTATGTATTTATTGTAGTAAAAGAGCGGAAGCATTTGGATGAAGTCTCTAGACCACTAATGATCTGTATATTAACTACTTTACTGTACTCTTGCACAGATCGCCAATATGAGCAAAAGAATTCAAACTGAATGAAAATTATCAATGATGCCTAGTCTCTTGTAAAAGATTTAGAGAGAAAGAAAGAATGAATGCGATCACTAACTTGTCGGGTAAGGTTCCCTATATGTCTATTTATAATAATAAAAAACACTGACAAACTAGGGCAACACTGATAAGCCTAAGCCTAGTAGGGCTACACATATTAATATAATAATAACTTATAACACTTCACCTCAAGCTGGAGCAAATATATCAACCATGCCCAGCTTGTCACAAATATACCGAACCTGAGACCCATTGAGTGACTTAGTGAGGACATCAGCAAGTTGTTCTCCAGTTTTAATATGACTCGTGGAAATTTGACTACATTGGATCTTCTCACGAATAAAGTGACAATCAGTCTCTATATGCTTTATCCTCTCATGAAACACAGGATTTGAGGTAATGTGAATGACTGCCTGATTATCACACCATAACTGCATAGGACCAGGACTCCTAAAAACCAACCTCATCCAATAATTGAAATACCCACATAAGTTCACAAGTTGCTTGTTCCATGGCCCGATATTCAGACTCTACACTTGAACGTGCCACCACAGTCTACTTTTTACTTTTCCAAGATACAAGATTGCCTCCTACAAATACATAGTACCCGGTTGTGGATCTGCTGTCGATGGGTGACCCAGCCCAATAAGCATTCGGAGAAGTCTTCAATTCTGTAATGTCCATGATCAGTATAAAGAAGCCCACGACCAAGCGCATTTTTCAAATATCTCACAATACCCTGTACTGCGTCCCAGTGAACAGTATGAGATGCCATGAACTGACTAACCACACTAACTGGAAATGAGATGTCAGGATGGGTCATAGTGAGATAGTTCAACTTACCAATTAGTCGTCGATATCGTTCTGGATCAGGTAATAAGTCACCATCATCTGTTGCGAGTTTCAAATTTGGAGCCATAAGGGTCTCACTTGGTGTGGCTCCAAGTAATCCTATCTCAGTTAACAGATCCAAAACATACCTCCTCTATGATAAGAAGATACCTTTCTTACTGCAACTCACCTCAATCCCCAAAGAATATTTTAATTGGCCCAAGTCTTTGGTCTGGAATTTGGATTAAAGAATACTCTTAAGGGCAAAGATGCCGCAATGAACACTTCCAATTATTACAATATCATCCACATACACAACCATCATAAAACACCCAGCACTTGATTACCGGTAGAGTATTGAATGATCATAACTACTACGATTTAGGCCAAACTCAAGAACCACCTCACTCAACTTCCCAAACCAAGCTCGAGGTGATTATTTCAACCCATAAAGAGATTTCCTGAGACGACAAACTTTTCCACACTCCACCTGAGCAACAAACCCAGGTAGTTGCTCCATATACACTTCCTCGCGAAGATCACCATGCAGAAAGGCACTTTTAACGTCAAATTGATGAAGGGCCAATGATGGGCAGCAGTGAGTGAGATAAACAGACGGACCGAGGCGAATTTAGCAACAGGAGAAAGATTCTCGGAGTAATCAATGCCATAGGTCTGAGCATAGCCTTTGGCCAAGGGATGGGCTTTGAGACATGCGACAAAACCATCCAAATAAACCTTGATGGTATAAACCTATTTACAACCCATTGTTCGTTTATTAAGAGGAAGAGACACGAGATCCCAAGTGTGATTCTGATCAAGAGCGGACATTTCTTCCTTGATAGCAAAGGTCCAACCAAGATGAGCAAGGGCTGTCCGCACAGTGGTGGGGATAGCAATAGAGTCAAGGGAGGCAACAAACAATCGAGAAGCAGAAGACAACTAACTGGTCATAGCACACAAAGGAAGAAATAGGATAGGTACAAGAACGTTTACCTTTCTGGAGAGGAGGTCAGAAGTCAGGTCTAGAGACGAGGACAGTGATAGTGACGGGATTCAAGAGTCTCAGACTACACAACCGGTACATCCTGCAGGGCCAGGGCAGGGACAGGGTCAGAAGAGCAACAACGACACAAATAGACCTGAGTCACTAGAGGACTAGAGGGGACAGAGGACGTGGGAATGGGAGTGGGAGTGGGCTTGATAGAATAAACCTGGTAAATCAAAAAATCACCGGTGGAGGCATAAGAGACAGGATGTTCAGACTTAAAAGGAGTGGAGTCAAAGAAGGTCACGTTGGCAGAGACAACGTAACGACCTCAGTCAAGGGAGAAACAATGTTACCTTTTTTGAGACCGAGAGTACCCAAGAAACATACACTTTAAAGAGCAAGAGTCAAGTTTGGAGACCTGGGGATGCACATCATGGACAAAGCAGGTACACCCAAACATACAAGGAGGAAGGGGAAAAAAAGGCTAAGACGGAAGTAAAATAAAGTGAGGGGTTTCACCATTCAAAACGTAAGAGGGCAAATGATTAATTAACAAGCTATGGAAATAGCCTCAGCCCAAAATATTTTAAGAACAAGCATATGAAACAGAAAGGCCTGTGCGACTTCCATCAATTGTCTATTTTTACGTTCGGCAACCCTGTTCTGTTTAGGAGTAACACTGCAGGAGGACTAATGTAAGATACCATTCTGAGTGAGGAAGGTAGCAAATAGAGATGAAAAGTACTCTTTGGCATTAACACTGCAAAAAACTTTAATGTTGGTATGAAATTGTGTTTGTATCTCAGAATAAAAGTCAGTAAATATTGAAAACACTTCAGAATAATTCTTTATTAAATAAAGCTAAGTGGCATGAGAGTAATCATCCACAAAAGTAACAAAGTAGCGAAAGCCAGTTTTAGACATAACCGGACAGGGACCTCAAACATATGAATGGACAATATCAAAGGGAGCTGAAGCTCTTTTATTGACACGTACAGGAAATGAAACCCGACAATGCTTAGCAAACTGACACAACTCATAATGTAACTGAGACACAGACCCAAAACTAGTACATAATTGATTCAAAACTGGAAGAGAAGGGTGACCCAAACGACAATGGAGATACAAGGGGGAAGTGGTGCAGGAGCAAGCCAGGGGAGATAATGCAAGAGGGGGTAGGCACTCCAGGATGTACAGACCGTTTGACTCGCAACCTCTACCAATAATTTGCCTCGTCCCAAGATCCTGAAACAAACAATAGTTAGGAAAAAATTCAATGCTGCATTGAATGCTCGGTGAGTTTACTAACAGAAACCAAATTAAAGGGAAATTTGGATAGGTAAAACACATTAGTCAAAGGGATAGAAGGTGAGAGGTGAGTTGTGCCGCTCCCAAGTATTGAAGCGAAGGAACCATCTGCTAGAGTAACATTAGGTAATTGGGATGAAGGAGAATATGAACTCAAAATACCTATATTGCCAGTCATATGATCGGTGGCACCTGAGCCAATGACCCAACTGTTGAGAGTAGATGAAAGACAGTGGAAGTACCTGTCTGAACCACTTGTGCGGATGATGGCGTTGATGACAGAGCAATCTGGAATTAGATGCATTAGGCATACTCATCAACAGTCAAAGTATAGGTCTTAGTTTGATTAGACTCCAAAACTACAGTATTGGCCACCCGCAGCTGCTTAACTAGAAGTTTGCGGCAATTGTGCTTGACGTGGCCCTCTTCCTAACAATAATTACACGTGAAAGTATCCTGTATACTGGAGTTTCTTCCACCAGTTTGACAACCACAATAACCAGCACTACCACCATGAGAACCATCGGGACCGCTAGTCCCCAAGAAAGCATAAGTCTCACCAGGGCTGGCCACAGGCTTATAAGACTCTCGATTCGTCCGAAGCAGACGAAAATAGACATCCTGCAATTTCAACTTGTCTCAGCCAGTCAAAATTCGGTTCCTGGCAGCACTATACTCATCACGAAGACTGGTAAGAAAGCACATAGAAGCCAATTGCTCCCGTTGTTCCCACATTTCCCGAAAATCACTGGTAATGGGAAGAAGGGTATTAATCTCCTCATACACCAGCTTAAACTTGGTGAAGTGACCAGTAAAGGAGAGATCATGCTGATTGGCCCTGTGGAAGGTTTGAACAACATATAAAATGTGAGACAAGTCCTCTTTGCCTAAAATGTGAGATCATGCTGATCGGCCTTGACGGTATCACAATGAGTCATAATATCTTCAACACGGGCTTCCAAAGTTTGTCGGATTAGCCCATAAAGACACTTGTCCTCGCGAATCCATTTCTGCTTATATACCACATCTTGTGGAACACCACTAGTACGATGCTCCTCTATTTCAACACCATATAGAAACATTTCAACAGCTTTCCGCCATTGGGGATAGTTTTGAGGCCCCTCTAGCTAACAATCAGTAATTTTATGTGGTGCCGAAATCAATTCAGAAATCAACCGTTTAGTCTCACTGGAGTCAGAGAGCAGTGGTAGAGCACGGGACTCAGAGACAACAAGACTACTATCTAACTTATCATCTGCCACAACTTCACAGATACAAAGGACATGAAAATATGACGAGGCAAAAAGAAATAATCAAGATAACAAAGAGAAATAAAAGTAACCACAAATCAGAACCAAAAAGCACCAAAAATAGCCACAAATAAGAACAATAGAGCACCAAAATCCACCATAGATCAGAACAATCACGCCTAGGAACAATCCAGCGACTACCCCCGAAGGTACTTCAAGCACAGATTGGGGCCAAAAAAACACGTCAAATTGCGGCAAATCAAGCTACAAACAACGAACCCAAGCTTCAACACTGTCGCCAGCCAGTTCTATGGGGGTGCAATGTGGTTCAGCCGTCGATGAACGTTGCCCAGCCACCAACAACTCGAAACACCGACCACCACAATGAGAAAATGTCTTCAAACATGCGTCTTCAACCTAGACGCGACACAGGCAGTGGTCGGACAGACCATGCAGGTGAGTACAATGCCAGTGAGGGCGACGCCGGTCAAGAAGAGGAGGAGCTAGTCAAAAATAGGTAAGGAATCAATTACAAATTGGGAAATTAGGATATAAGAAAATTAGGGTTTAGGTAATCAGGAAAAGTTTAGGAAAAAAATACTTATATACAACACTTAACTCCTTAAATAGAAACAAAATTTTATGTCCCACATTTATTAATATAGCAGATAATTACAGCTTAAAGTTTAGTTGTAAGCATATACAGCATGGTACTGGTATAAATGTGAAATTAGTAGGGGAAAGGTGCAAGCTAGCAAGGTTCTCGTGCTACCTAGCGGAATATAACATCTCACTGGCTTTCATTTGTGGAACAAGGTGTTTAACAAGATTCATATGTAAACTATTTCCAGAAAAAGAGATGCGGTATGATAAGGAAGAAATATGCCGAATTATTACTTTTACCTTCTTATTTACTTCAGATATTCATGACAAATCAATTTTTTCTAGAGAGTAGTACTATATCAATTACTAAGAGTTGCTAACAGAAACTCAAAAAGATGGAAAGAATTATATAAGAAGAATAGGTTCACTTACAGCACTTGCAAGCTAGTTATAGTTCCCAGTGAGGACGGAATAGCTCCATGAATGCTGTTTCCACTCAAGTTCCTGCAATGCACATGTGAACAAATATAAGAACTAGGTAAAAGAACCTGCTTGCCATTTCTATTTTCTGAAAAATAATGAGTTAAACATAGATAAAGTAAAATGTCATCTAATTATTAAAATATCAATATTTGTTACTTATTACTCGATTAAAGCTACATAAGCAGGGTGTTATTATCACAGATGCATCATAGTGTATGCAATGCATCCATGCAATTACACTACTATTCACACACTGTCTATCAGAAATAATGAGGAAACTATCAAGAACTCACAAAATCTGTAGATTATGCAGTCTGGATATGTCATTTGGCAAGAAACCCTTCAAACCTTGATTGTCAAGACCACTGTCCATCAACAGATCAAGCATCCAAGTCATTGAGATTAAATATTCAACAGCTTTTAATGCAAAACAATGGCCTTGTACCAATCTCTTTGCTATGTGCAAGGTGGAGTTTCGAGTTTGTTTCAAATACAAGCAGCGCCCAAAGGAATTTAACAACAGGAGGATCAATGTAATAGTTACTTTCTTCGATGGGAACATAATAAGGCTAATGTCAGGAAACTTAGCAAAACTTAAGATAAACTTCCCAAATGAGTGAAGAAAAAGATGCGTGAAGAACTAAAATATATATCAATTAGTGTTTGAAAATAAGTTTTCATTGTGCACACAGACTTGCATATGGACAAAGCATAAAAGTTTTCCAAATTTTTGTTAAAAGAAGGTAACCCAGCTTCCTTCCTTTAAAAGCTGGGATGTTGAAAATTAGCTACTTGGTTTTTGTTCAACTGGAAGAATAAAGAATAAGAATCTATAAACAAGTAAAAGATTTAATAAGAGGAAGATGGCTGTTAAATGCTATCACACAATCAAATGCAGAATAAAAGCCTACGATAAGGATAACAAACAAATTACAGTCCATCAATGACCCATTTGCCTCTACTGCTGTCTAATTGGCAATCTGCTCCAGTCCATGGATGTTGTTGAGGAACACATGGATCACCATTCCACCCAAACCTGGGGGGAAGCCCCAAAGCCTTCTTCAATGTTTGTAAAGCCCTAACTAGAGTAAAAGAACAATTATCAACCTGCATATATTTGGATTACCTGAAACTACAACTGATACCATTAATTGTAAGTAAAATCAAAGAACAAGTAAATGAAACAGTATTATAAAGCAAGCAAGTACTAAAATTAAATTTCATCTCTGATAGGGAAAAGGAAATAAGAATTCCCACAGGAATCGGGAAACGAGAAGTGCGGGAGACAAAGAGACCTGACAAGTATGAAACACATCTAATAGTGGCAAGTATCAGTACAGTATAGGGAATACACCAATTCCATAACATACTCTCCTTAACATGGACCCAATTAACAGAGTATCTTGAGATGTGTTAAATGGTAAGAGAAAAATAACAGCTAAAAACTATATAATTGTATATCAATAATACAGTCCCTATGCATGTGCATATTATGTTATTGCTCACTTGTCAAAGACCTATCACAAATCTAAATTGCATATATCAGTTATTACATTATGCTGTGGGCATTAAAAAGCTATTCAAGTTCTCTGCCAAATTCAACGCAGGTTTTTCTTAATCCTATAACAAATACTAGATATCATTAGGATGAATACTCATTTTCATTGAAATTTGTAGCTTGGCAATGTAATATGATAGATACCCAAGTGCGTTAGTTAAAGTTTATAGTGGAAGGAGGAGGGTGGCTGGGGTGATTTGGGGATTAATGAGGAATTTGCACACATGGCAGAGGATACTTGAATTGCGGAAGTTGGTTAGAAAGAGGTTCTGGAGCTGTTATGCAGAAGGGAATAAGTAGTGGTCTGGAAACTAGGAAAGAAGGGTAGGAAAGGTATGGGAAGAGTGGTGGAGAGTTCATAGCCTCTCAAATGCTAGGTAGTATCTTTTTTTCCTTTTTTGAGTGTTTCCTTTCTTGATTTAGAGCTTAGAACAGGGCTGATATTCTGAGTTCTTTCTTTAATTCTGAATATCAAGTCCCTTCTATCTTTTGTTTCTGTTTCCTATAAAAAGCTATTGGTATCCATCATTTGGTATTAGAGATGCGATTCAAGGGATGGTGAACTCTAGGAAAGGTTTGGGAAGAATGGTGGAAAGTCCTAGCCTCTTGAATGCTAGGCAGTATCTTTTTTCCTTTTCCGAGTGTTTCCTTTCTTGATTTAGTACTTAGAACAGGGCTGATATTCTGAGTTCTTTCTTTAATTCTGAATATCAAGTCCCTTCTATCTTTTGCTTCTGTTTCTGATATCAAGAAAACCTATAAAAAGCTGTTGGTATCTATCATAATACAAATAGAAAGTTATACTGTAAGCACAAAAAAATATTGTTATCCATGTGTTACCTTGAAAAGCAAATAATGTTCTGAGTTGATAAATTCTTGATTTTGAATTAAAAAAAAAAAAATCTAACGATAGCAGGGTTTAGCATATATACCTTCCTCTGATAAAGTTTTTGACTCGACCATAATAACCTCAAATATCTCAATGCCATTGATTATGGCAAGACTACCTTCTTTTGGGCTCAAAGTTATTGTCAAAGTCCTCCCATTAACAGTAACAGTTGTATTAAGCACAAGGGCAGTATAACGATCCCCACTCAACTTTACAATGTCTACATCTTTGTAAACGACATCACTATTTATCATAATGTCAAACACTCTTTGCCCTGCAGCAGTCACTGAATTATCAATCTCTGCGAAATGTAACCAAATAGAGTAGTTTCTGTTGGGATCCACGTCCATTGTATATGTTATATCAGGCTGACTATCAGTACTAACAAGCCCTGACCGATAAAGGGTTTCTGGATAAAAGTTTGGTGGAAGTGAAGCTTGTCTGATCTTAGTTTCAATGGATCTGGGTCGATCAGAATCCTGACCAAAAGTTTTAATGTGTTGCCAAAATCTGTCGCCTCCCCAGGGATCCCCACCATAATCTATGCCAAATTTTGACTGTCCAAAACCACAACTCAGTCTTTTAACTGTTCTAAGCATTATCCCTAGACCCCACTGTGGGCCAAAATAATAAGCTTTATCATCAATTTGAAGAATCTCAATTGATAGGATAGCTGGATCTCCATGACCGGTGCTATGAAAACAGATTGAGACTGAACCATATGTAAGAAATACTAGTGCTTCAGCAAATACCTGATCATCCTGATTGGTCCAACCTGATTTCAAAGAATATATTTGAGTGCCTTCGATAGAGATATCAAATAGAGGTTCACTGGTAGCCCTAGGCTGTACAACAATTCCAAAGAAGATCCTGATCGAGTAGTGACCCTTAGGAACTCTATTAATGTTGTAGCAATTTTGAGGACCATCAGACAAGGGAAAATAGCGAAGAGTTTTGAGTGGAGGGGTAATGTAACTTGGACGTGTTGCATTGGTGGGTATTCCTCCTGTATAGCCAAAGTCTTTATACCAGAGGGTTTCGGTTGGTCTTGTTTGAGCATTTTGATGAGCCCCACAGCTTATGCGCATAGCAAATGGTGCTGCAATAATTTAGAAGTTTCAGAAATTTGAACCAAATTAAAAGGGGGAAAGCTTGATATTCCAAAACACAAAATTACGGAAGTCCTAATTCTCTTGCACGTCGGAGAACTCATGCTGTTTCATTGACACTCAGATTTACTAAGAAAATAGCAACAATCATGTAGAAATTGCCTCTTCACGCAAAATCTATAACAGGCATTTTGTATATTGTCAATAGATTGAAAAAGTGAAATGTGATCACATCTCTAGGATGGTGCTCAATTACATGCAATGGTTTGTGCAATATGTATTCAAGTATCCATAACGAACGGGTACAGTGAACTCTAGAACAGTCAGTAGGGTACCAGTTACTACTCAGAATGCAGATTAAAAAAAGTTTTTACTGACTCAGAAGAATTGTAAAAGAAACTGGGCTAAAAATAAGTAGTTTTAAATTTCCAACAAATAGACTTGAGATTTTCAATATCAAAGTATTCTAACATCTATCAGTCAATCTCACTCAGTTGAATACCCCTTCATAATAAACAAAATAGTAAGTTCTTGAGATTGGTTGGATAGTGTTGACGGAATTTTTTTTTTTTTATGGTTTAAACCCAGAAAACGAAAAGGGAAAAGGTTGCACTATGTTGCCTTCCCCTTTTCCTACAGCGATTTCTCAGAAGCAAGATAAAATCGAATGGGTAGCATTGTTCAAAATGTAACAAAAACAGATAAAAATAAAGAGATGGAAAGAGAGAATGCTGCACTAAGAGAGAATGCTGCACTATCTCCCCCCCCCCCCCCCCTCTCCCCCAATTTTACTCGAGCCTTTTACTTGTCACTCACCCACATGAATCCTAACGCATAAGCACAATAGAAGATCCTCCCCGCATACCGCAAATAAAATTAAGCATATATTCTATCCGAAACCCACACAACTTTTCCCTTGCTAACTCAATTGATATCGCAATGAAATGAAGTTCCCAAAAAAAATGTCCTAATTCAAATCCTTAAGCATCCACGTATCCGTGTTTCCACTTGAATGAAAGTGAAACAGAAGCTCACCTCGTCCAGCTTCTATACACGAGGTAAAAGCTAAGCAGAAGAAGAGCATCCATAGCAGAAGAAATCTAAGCATTGTATTTGCTTCCTTGCTTTTCTCTCTTCAATTGCTTTTTCTCGCATGTCGCATCATATCTCCATTTTGTTCGAGAGAGAAAGAGAAAAAGAAATAGAGAGAGAGAGAGAGAGAGAGTTTGCCGGGACGTGCCTGCACTTTGCAGAAAATGCGTATTACTACTACCCAACTGGAAATTTAGTACACTAATCTTCGTCAATTAGTTGACTCATGAATAAAGCAAATACTACGTACCCCTGAGACTTATCACAACCGGTGGAGTGTCAATGGGATGGTGAAGGTGTGCGCCAACTCACTGGTACTATTATAATGAAATAATATCCATAGTTTAATAAGGAAATAGTGTTTTTGTGTTTATTTATTTTTATATAATTTTTTTAATTAATTTATTTTTATTTTTTATATGTAAATGAAATGAGCTTGGACAGCACGGATGGATTAATGATAGCTTAATGTGAAATTAAAATTTTTAAATTACGTGTGATATATGTATGATAATTAATTATTTTTTATTTATAAATTAACAAATATGGTAAAAAAATTTAGTTAAAATTTTTAACTTAAAAATATTATTTTAAAATTAAAAAAAATTTTAATACAATAAAATAGACGATAAAAAATCTGAGCTAGTCAAACCAATATAATGTGCATTGTTTGTATAAAATACACTAATTTTTTTTTTTACTATATCTAAAGTCAAGTGATAACTATGAGTCCATGAAAGACAAAAAGTTATGTATTTTCCAGCCATTACAACTATATTTTTAATATATTGCTAAAAATAAACATATATATTCAATTAAAATATTTGAAGTGAAACGGACATATCATTTGAGTATATATATGATATGATATAACCGTGATAATTTCTCAGTATATATATAGAAATTAGATTAATCAAATTTATGACTCTTATTTTTATATTGTTATTTTTTTAAATAATAGATAATTAATTAATATTATTCTTTTAAATTTTTAAAATATAATAGGAAATAAAAATTTTAAATTTTTATTTAAAAAGTAATTTAATATGAACATTGATTAATTAATATTAAGTGAAAATAATAGATAGTGATGATTTGAGGTAAAGTTGGCAAAATATGACTGATTCGATAAGTTAGTTTGAATTAACCTGAAAAATAATAGGATTGGGCCTAAAAAATGCCCGCCCGACAAAATTTGGGCCTTTATAACCCATCCCAATTTGGCCAGGCCGAGTTTGCCCAACCAACCCACGGTCTCGCCATCACTTCCCATTGTCACTTCCCACCACTCGCCATGGCTTACCTTAGTTGTCACAAGGTTTATAGTGTCAGTGAGTCCCTTAAAAAGTCAATCAGATGTGCCCCTTAAAAAGTCAAGGTGTGCCCCTTTCCTCTTTCTTCTTCTGTTCGGCATGAAGCCAGTGGTTCTAGCTCGAAAGTAATCATATCAGTTTGCTATTGGTTTTATTCATCTTAAATTAAGTTTTTGGCATTTAGCAACATGTTCTTCTCCCTTAAGAAAGGTTTTATAATTTACGTTAGTGCGTTACCATTACCAAATAGAGTAAAAGATGAGTGGGAGCTATCAGCTTACCTTAGCTATTACTAGGTTTAACCCAGTGTTTCTGTTTCTTTAATTTGGTAGAGTGGCTGTTGCATATCAAGTGTTTGGTTAAAGTTGTTAGGGAAAGATAGGATCGGAATAGCATGTGCTTACCATCTTTATAAGTAGTATTACAATTCTTATATGAGTTTTTGCTAAACATTGTGGGTGAAATGTGTTGTTGTGCTGCATGACTTTGATGTTTAAACTCTATCTTAGTTGAAAATTTTCTATCCGAATAGCAACATTTTTTGATGCAATTAAGGGAGCTTAGTTGAAACTTGCCACATGGTTTGAGTTATTCCCTGTTACTTTGTTTGTGTATTATCTTAAGTTATTTGTTTTGCAAGTGTCTGACTTTGTTACACTATCGTTTTGTGTGTGGTTCTGTGTGACCCTTTTGCTATTTTATCATGGAATTGAGCTCCTTTGTCTTTGATTGTCATTCCTTTGAACTTTAGGTTTATGTTGCTACAAAGAGAGTCTGTGGCCTCCAAATCTATGGGCTTAGTGTGATGCTAATCTCATAGATCCATATTTGTATATGTTTGTTTCTTTAATATGAGTATTTTTAGATCCTATTATCTAATTACACTTGTGTTTGCATCATTTTCTCTTCAAGCATACTGCAGAGGTTAGTTTTGTTCTCATAATTGGTGCTTTTTCATTTTTTATTATAAATAAATGGTTTAATTATGGTGTCATTGCATTTTTTTCTTTTAGGACTGGGCTGGACCGAAGCATGATGGGCTGGCATAATGTTAGGCTGGGCTAACATGTTCTCAGCTCGATATAAAACTAGGCTAGCCCGACTTGGCCTGAATATGCTTACTAGCCTGTTTGCTAGCTCTAATTTGAGGTGGGGATAACGAATGCAACATAGGCCATGGACTTCCATCACACTGCCTGGCATGTGGTTCCCCATCTTTTCATAGAGGGGAAAAAAAAAACAGAATTTTTACTTCCAGATAAGTAGATTATGACAAGGTGCATGCCATGGTGTAGCAATACACCTAGAATACACCTAGAAGTTTAACCTCACCTGCTTTTTCATGAGTCTCACTCGATAGGGTTTTAGCATTTGTTTCTGGATTTATTGCTACAGCAGATGTAAAATATAAAAAGTCTTATGACATCTTTTAATTAGATTTTCTTAAAGAAATCAAGATTTTAACTTTCAAGCCCATTTTTTCAACAAAAAAAATTAACTTTTAAACAAATTTCAAATATCTTCATTGTTGGGATTTCTATTGAGGAGAGGTACTATATTAGAATTATTACTCATGAAATTTTAAAATTTTACAGAAAAAAATTTATTTACACAAAAAAAAATTTATTAAAAGAAACAGAAGAAATCATTATTTTTAATCTACTCAAATATCAAATTTTAAATTTTAAATTAATATATATATATATATATATATATATATATATATATATATATATTCTTTTTGGTAGGCTTCAGCAACATATCAATTTTGTCATAAGTTATGTTCTTGAATTATATTTTCACATGTTCTAATATTTTGATTAATTAGTAAGATTATATATTATCAACTCCCATCTTCCATTTCCACTTCCTTTGAAAAGTGAGAGTAGAGTATAAATTTTTGTAAAATTTAAAAATTTCACTATTATATTTTATAATTAATCATAATATAAAATAAAAAGTGTAATTTAAATAATATTAAATTGACTCTTTTTTATTTTTAAGTAATAATAAGGCTTAAATACAGTGGACCCTTTAATTTTGTAAAAAATTCAATTTAATCTATTTGTTCTCAATTTGAACAATATATTCTTTATATATTATTTTAAAAACTTATCTCTTTGTCATATCTTTATCTATCACCAGACAAAAAAGTACGATGATCTAGTTCATTATACCATATATGGACTAGTTATTTTCGTGAGACATACCTATTTGACAAACAATGAAATCAGTCAAATCACATTGAAAAATAATAAAAAATAAGATTGTGAAGGTAAAATCATGTGTATTTTACATGATTTCACTTAATTATATATTAAATAATTACTCTAAATAAATAACAATGAAATTATATATACTAATTAATCTTAATATCATTATTTTCTTATAAAAATATGAGAGAGTAACTTAATTAAAAAATTTTAAAAAATAGAAAGACAATGACATTGTTCAAATTAAAAATAAAAGACCAAATTGAAATCTTTATAATACTAAAAAAACTAAATTGCATTTAAGCATAATAATAAAATACATATAAAATATGAAAGATAAAAGTAAAAGTATGAATTGACATACAATTTACTATATTTCAAGAGACTAAGAAACATTTGATATAGCCTATATTTAAAGAGACTAAGAAACATTTGATATAGCCTTAGTCTTGAAATTTTATATGACGAATAATATTTAACATATTTATATTTAATATAATGTTATTTAAAATAATAAGTGACGTATAATATAACAACATATCATAAAAAATATCACCCAACAAATATAAGTCTTATCCTATAATATTTTACTATAGTACGTAAGATATCATAATTCATTATACATAAGATATCACTATATCAAACACTTTTTACTAATGTTAAATGAGATAATAATTTTTTATCATGTCATTATAATTTACAAAGTATCATTTTATGATTATTTAAATAATTAAAATAAAAAGAATTTTATAAGACACAGTTAAATAACAATTAAAAATAGAATTAATAAAAAAAATTACATCTTATGCTTGACGAACGGCATGGGGAGGGGAAAGGATGCAATTTCGGCCTCATGAAACTACAGGATTAACCTTGAGAAAAGGTAAAGACGATCATTGGTGATGGGATTATATATGATTGGACAGTGGAGAATGGTCGTTAGCCATGGAACTTTTAGACTTTTGACCATACTTTAAAGGTTAACACGGCCAGTGATTACTGCGCAATCATCGGGTGGAGTCATGCGCCTATTCAGCGGCGTACGTTATTATGGTCAAAATCGCTCGCTCCCTTTTCTGTGTGGGGTCCAGGTTAGTTGTATAATTAACCTATTTTAAATGAGTAATTAATGTTTGTTATAATATGGTTACAGTCGTATTACTTGTTAATTGTTACAAATAGTTTCGAATATCAATACACTATTTATATCAATATGTCGTTTTTTAATTTAATATATTAAATAATAATAAATATTCTAGTCATTTTTTATTTTTTATTTTTTAAAATATAAGATAATAAAGAGCAATAAATATTAATTTATTTGTATTTTCTGAATAATTATAAGATAATATAGAGTTATAAATATTTAGGTAAATTTATTATTTACTTTTTTTATTTTATTAAACAGTGAGGCAATATTTAATTATATTTAAAATAAAAAAAATGAGAAAACTGAGTTATAAATCTTTAAATAATTACTCATTACCTATTTGTTTGTATACTTTTTAGATTAAAATTTGGTTATTGTACAGCCTTTTTTTCTTTTTTCCTTAATTTTTTTACTTTTTAAAATTAATTAATTATTTTTATATCATATAATTTTTTTCAGAATGTTTTAAAATATTTTGAATTTTTTTTGAATTTTTTGGATCCTTGATACTATTCCTGTATAATTTTTTTACTATTCATGTGTAAGTTAAAAAATTCTAAAAAAATTTTAAAAATATCTTAAAAAATTTTAAAAAAAGTAAATCATATAAAAAACACTTAATTGATTTTAAAAAATAAAAAAACATACAAAACATACAAAAAACAAAAAACAAAAATTATAAAACTCCCCTTAAAATTATGGACAAATGCCCAAATACTTTATTGGACATCCATGCCCAACTCCAAGTAGCCCCAATGGAAAATCGACGTGGCAGAGTGATAAGCTTTTAATATTTATAAAGAAAGACTCAAAATTTTTAAATATTTTCAATTTAATTCATAGAAAAACTACAAATTAACTCTAAAATTTAATAAAATTAGTGATTTTGAGTAAATTAGATATACTTTAATTATATATTTATTTATTATATTATGAAAATATATACGAAATTTTTTTAACAGTTAACAAAATATTACAACTTAATTCAATTTTAAATTTAAATTATTTATATGTCTAAAATACTATTTTATTATATTTAAATTTATCTATTATTGATTATAAAAAATCTTTTAAAATTTATTTAATATATTTTTATTTCTTCTTTTACATTGATATTATTAAGAAGAAATGAATAAATAAATTATTTAAGTTTTACAATTTTTTTTTTGTTTTTTATAAAGGGTATTTTAAACATATAAATAATTTAATTAAAATTAAATTTAAAGTTAAATTAAATTATAATATTTTTTTACTTAAGGAGAAAGGGTAAGTAATTTTTCAGTACCTCGAGTTGAAAAACAAATGCAAACAAGCCAAAATCGCAATTCAGGGAATTATCATTCATTACATAGTTTTATTAAGGTGACACGAATAAGATCCAATAATTGATATATATGTCACAGAAAGCACATGAGTAGGAGACATAGAATAGTGTGAGAAAAAAAAAATAGAACATAACATAGAGAGTTGAAATGACATAGAAGAAAAGGAATTGAAAGCAAAAGAAAAAGGGTAATTCTGTGGGGCGGTAGGAGCAACCGTCTCCCAATTTTCGCCCTTGGATATTTTGAGCATTAAGGCAGTCCGTTGGATCCATTTAATCAGATGACCAGTAACCTGGAAAACTAGTTGCAATGAAATATTGTTTGGAATTTTACTCTTTGCTCCTCCAAAAAACAGAAATTACAACAAGACCCCTTGAAATCCATTTGGCCGTTGGTTGCGTTCGTGCTCTGGCGAAAAAAAAGGGCCATTTGGATTTGGGGTTCCTCTGCTTATCTTGCGCATTTTTCGGTGGTTATGGAGCTGAGATCTTCAACACGCCTTCGCACAGTTGCTTCCGAGCGCCCTGAGGTCTCCATTACAGTATAATGGCATCTGATTTGAGGTACTCGTCCATATTGTTTCTCTAGTTTTTCCCCTTGTAATTTGATTTTTCTCATTGCGGGAAGGTTTGAGCTCTAATTTGTGGAAATTGGTTCGATCCTCATTCTTTTATCATACCTTGATTAATTTGCTGACTACTTCCATCGTGCGTGATGAAGTTAATATATAGTTTCATTTTGGAATTGCTGAAAGTTGCATTTACCACCATAATGTCTCTTCTTTCATTTAATGGTCCTCAACATATGATGGAAGCACTAATGCCCCCCTCCGAAACTTAGATTTCATGATCAAACTTACAAGTGCTCAATTTATTAGTTTGAACTGATGTACTTATGAATTATTATGAGTGGAAATAATCATGAGTTGTTTCAGCTGTTGCGAGGAGGATTTCCTCTACAAAGCTGCTGAGAACAGATGACCATAGAATGTAAAAAATTGAGCAGGTAATTTGGCTCATATTTACAAGAGTGCATGAAGGATAGTATATATAGTGTAAACTATAAAGCAATCATTCATCTTTAAGTTAAATTTCCATCTCATTCAAAGGAGGCTTGTTTTATTAAAGGAGGTGAATGATGATAAAAGGATGGAGTCAAATGGAATTGTTGAAGATCTTGATAATGTAATGCCTTGTTTCACAATATTTTTCTGTCTAATATTTTATTTAGGAAAATTTTGCATGGCTTTCTTTCAGCCATACGTTTAGCTAAAAATCTAGAGTTTTCTATCAAAATATCTAGGATAAGAGTCGTTGTATTTAAGCAATATTCTAGTATCTTCTTGTGGGAAGAATATTCTGGGTCCTTCTGTGAAACTCTCGACAGCTCTTTCTTATGTTATCTCAGCTCTCGAGTTCCTCGAGGGACCTTTTCTCGGCATTTCCCCTTCTCCCCAACATCTTCAGCAAACTCCCTCAGTCGTTCTTAGCTGTTATGTTCTAAAGTTCACCCTCGTTTTCATTCCAATGTAGAGTAAGAAGCTTAAGCTCATTCTTGTAATTCTTCATCTTGATAATGGTTATGATGTATTCCTTAATTTCTGTTAATTAGATATTCTTGATATTTGAAACTAGTGGTCCCTGTTCTTAGTGATTTGTGGGGTTCAACCTATGGAAGATCTTTACCAAGAAATTTTCTAAGTTAAATCCATTTTT
>JASKGM010000005.1:2222286-2232603 GCA_034509205.1 Ceratonia siliqua | reverse complement strand
ATCCTAATTTCCTAATTACCGGATCTTTACAGCTTTAACTATCTATATTTACAAAGGAAACAAATCCTAGAATATTCAAGGATTGTGACTAAATCAAGGCTTTTAATGGCTGAATTTCCAACAGACTTCAATATGCTTGGTGGGCTCTCCTACAAAGCCGGATTAATAACTATCTAAATAGTACTTGTATTATCACCATGTAAAGGAGTAGGAGTAAGTTGTGGAACACCAAGTTTGCCCAACAACCCTTGAAGCCACACAATTTCTGAATAGGTAGACGACATGGCCTGATATTCCAACTCGGTGGATGACTTCGGGACACGATCTTGCTTCTTATTCTTCCAAGAAATAAGAGCATCACCAAGAAACATACACCAACCTGTAATAGAATGGCGGGTATCCACACAACCAGCCCAATTTGCACAGCTAAAACCCATGAACTGTAAAGAAGTCCCAGAAGGAAAGAACAAACCACGACTAGATGTACCCTTGAGATAGCGAATAAGACAATGGACAATGGCCAAATGGGATTGGCAAGGAGCTTGGATAAACTGATTGACCTGCTGGACAACAAAAGAGATATTAGGACAAGTAATAGTCAAATAATTCAAACTATGTCGCAGTTGCCTATCCATCAATGGATCAGATAAAGGATCGCCACCATCTTGTCGAAGCTTCAAAATGACCATCATAGGGGTAAGAACCGGCAATCTTAATGACCGGCTAAGGAAGGGAGCTCCTGGATATATTTATGTTGATGTAAGAACATGCCAGTCGGACAATGTTGGATCTCAGGTCTTAGAAAATACTACAGGGGACCAAGATCTTTCATATGAAATGAAGTCTGGAGGTGTTGCTGGAGCTGCAATTAGCTGTGAATCAGATCTAGTAATCACAATATCATCGACATACACAAGAAGAACAACGATCCCAGTAGCAGTCTTGCAGAAAAAGAGTGAGGAGAATAGCATTTGTAGCCTTTTGGTGAGGGGAGTATCTAAGGAATATGCATTTTATGGCTTTGGGATCAAGTTTGCTTCTTTGATGTAGTGGTATGTGGACAAATGATGTACAACCAAAGACTTTTAAAGGCAATGTTGAGATGAGTCTAGATTGAGGGAAAAAAATGAGTGAGTGTATGGTATGGAGTTTGGAAATTTATGACTCTTGAAGGCATCCTATTTATGAGGTAGGCAAGGACAGCTTCCCCCAGAAGTGTTTGGGAACATGACTAATGAACATAATGGAACGAGCCACTTCTAGAAGGTGACAATTTTTTCTCTTAGCTATCCCATTTTGTTGTGGGGGTGTCTATGCAAGAACTCTGATGGGCAATCCTATGCTCAAGAAGATAATTCCCAAGGATTGAATGGAAGTATTCTTTCCCATTGTTAGCTTTGAAAATATGGATTTTGGCTTGAAATTGTGTTTGGATCATGGAGTGAAATTTTTTGAAAATTAGATCTACTTCATATTTTTTTTTCATAAGAAATATCCAGGTGATTCTAGAATGATTATCAATAAGGGAGATAAACCACTGAGTCCCAGAAATATTATTAACTCGTGAAGGTCCCCAAATTTCACTGTGTATTATGGAGAAGGGATAATATGCTTTGTATGGTTGAGTTGGATAGGAATTTCGAGTGTGTTCAGACAATTGGACTATTTCACATTGGAAAAATTTAGAAGTTTTATTGATGAATAAAGAGAGGAATAATTTTTCAAGGTACATAAAGTTTGGATGACCTAACCTAAAGTGCCATAAAATAACTGCATTGTCATAATTTGAAATAGGTACAAAATTAACAACTTGACTTTCTGCACAACGAACACTTAGAAATTGGTCATTACCCTAGAGCCCTTCACTTTCCTTGGCATTGCCAATCGTCCTCCTCGAAACCAAATCTTGAAATTCACAATGAGTAGGGAAGAACTTAGTAACATAGTTCATATCTCTAGTAAGTTTGTTGATAGATAAAAGGTTATAGGTCAAATTGGGTACAAATAGCACATATTTTAAAGTTACAGCCTTAGAGATGGTGATTGACCTAGTACCAGCTATAGTGGATAAAGTACCATTTGCGATTCTTACTTTGTGGTGCTTTGAACATGGGTTGTATTTATGGAATAGAGAGCCATTTGCAGTCACATGGTTAGAGGCTCTAGAGTCAACAATCCAAGGTTTTTGATCCTCGGTTTTGACTCCTAGAGCACTCAAAAAATTACTCTTTTGAACAATTAATCCGGTGCTAACAATTGGTGTTGTAGGGGTTGATTGGAGATAGATGAACATTTTTTGTAACATTTCTATTTGTTCCTTGCTGAGTGGAGAAGCTTTGGTGTTTGGTTGCTCATCTGAAGCGGCTGTAAATCCTCGGCCTCTTTGTGTTGAGTTGTTTTATTTGGTTTCCAGTCCACTGGCTTCTCATGAATTTTCCAGCATGTTTCCATAGTGTGACCAGGCTTGCAACAATGATCACACCAAGGTCTGCCTTTGCGGACTCGTTTGTCACTAGTGTTCACACCACGAGTTGCAAGGGCAGGGCCTTCCATGGTGGAAGATGTGCTGGAGTTGCCATGGTCTCCCATCATAACCTTTCTACTTTCTTCTCACCTTACCTCTGAAAAACTTCTCTAATGGAGGGTAAAGGCCTCATTTTGAACACTCTTACACATACTTCATCAAGGTTCTTGTTTAGGCCAAGTAGGAATTTAGAGACTTTGTCCTTCTCAACTATTGTTCTGTACTTGGCAACACCTCCAGGGTAGTCCTTGTCCAATTCTTCAAAGACATCCAATTGTTGCCAAAAACGGGTAAAAACATTATAGTATTGAGTGACAAAAAGATCAACTTGGCGTAAGTCATGAAGGTTGCTTTTGGTCTCCAACAGTTCTGATGTGTTGTCTCATCAAAGTACGTTTCCTTTGCTGAATCCCAAATTTCCTTCGCGATTCCATAGAACATGAAATTATGCCCAATTTCATGGTCCATGGTATTAATTAACCATGACATCATCATATTATTTTCTGATCTCTATGTTCTAAACAATGTATCTTCCTTAGAGATTTGGCAACGACGGTGATATAGTCATCCTTCCCCTTCCTTGATACGAACATAATCACGGATTGGGCCCTTTAAAGGTAGTTGTGTCCGTTCAATTTAAGCCCAGTTATTGGGAGAGCAAGGTTGTTTGTTGCGCCATGGCCGCTGTGAGAGGCTTGAGTCTAGCCGGAAGTGGCATATAAGGTGGTGCTCTGATAGACCTCCCATAAGATTCACTTACAATGAGCGTAGGAAGCAACAGGAGTAAGGAAGTCACTAAACTTAGCTGTGTCGTTTTGTTCTGTTTGTTAGTGGTTTAAATGTATTTCTATTGCTACTTTCATTTTGGCTTTATAGTTTAGGTTGTGAACTGTCATTTATTTTTTTGTCTCTTGGTCTTTTAGTGAGGGAGTTGAACCCTTGAGGGGATAATATGAGTTTTGGAGTTTGTTTGGTAGAGTAGAGGGTCTCTCGAATACCCTCATTGTCTGCTTTATCCTACTATTTCATCTGTTATCCTTTGCTAGTTGTGTAAAGAGTTGTAATCGGGTATTTATCTATCAATATATATATTAGAGTTCTCTGAGTTTTTGTTATCGTTTGGGTTATTGATTATCTGGAGTGTGTTGTTGTGACTTGGGTTTATAACAAAGTGGTATCAGAGCAGTGGAACTGGGACAATGGCCGAAAAGAGGATGGAGGAGAGGCTCGGCGTGGTGGAGGAACAAGTGGGCTCGGTGAAGGAGACAATTTAGTGACAGTTTGAAGCCGTTAAGGGAGATTTGCAGAAGATTCTGGTACTTGAATGCATCTTGGAGCTGCTACTGACTAAGATAAGCCAAATACTACCCAATCGCAAGTCTCCCACCCTTGTCTCGAGCTCGTGCACTGAAGGTCCACCTCCGAGTGGACCAAATCCTGCCTATACCAGTGATGGAACACAAGGAAGTTGGGTGGATATTCCAACTAGGAGACTGGAGATGCCTGTGTTTGATGGCGAGAATCCAGGTGGCTGGATTTTCAGGGTGGAGCGATTTTTCGCATTGAATCGAATGAGTAAAACAGAAGATTGAGGCAGTGGTTGTGAGCTTGGATGGGGAAGCCTTAGAAAACTTGCAAAATGATGCATGGGGATTAGCTCTATCTTTTTATATTTATATTGATTTCATAAAAGTGCAAAAGTAGCTTGGTATAATCTTAGTGGTTCAGCAAATTTGAAGGATTCAAATGTTGAAATCGAGTCTTAATGGTTAAGATGTTTATACACTTGTTAGTTACCAATATTAGGGTAATCTGTTCTCAATTTGTTTTTTTTTTTAAAAGAAGTTATCTTCTGTTTGGAAATATAGATTGGTTGTTTATCTCCTTGAGTAGTAACATTTGTAAAAGCTTGCAAAAGAAGAAATTCTGAGTGAAGGAAAAATTGTTTTTTCATCAACTCTTGGATGAGGAAATAGATAAGCAATTAAGGCTGTTATTATTAAATTGAAAATAAAAAGTTAAATTTGCTATTTTGGGGAGACAGTTTACTGGCAAGAGACGGTGAGTTAATTGATGTGCACTATGGTATAAAAAAATTAGCTTAGAAAGTTGCCAATCTATGATTGATCATTGATGTAAAGCTCCTGAACATTTTCATATCTGTAGAGTGATGATGTAGTTTGGTTATCAATGTTGTAGCTATGCTGTATTAGAACTTGTAATTTTTGTATTTTGAGTCTAAACTTTTTGTTTGATTAACCATTTTGATCTTTGTAGTTTTGATGGTTTTGCATTAGTCTTCAATTTAATTGGTTGCTTGAATCAGTATATCAGTGGGATGCATTGCAAACTGCTATCCTTCTAATTCATCTGATGGATCATTGCTGATGGCTGACATCCGCAGTCTTCCTGGTGTGAGCCGTTTCTCTGTTTCATAATCCATTGGTCATTTGATGCAATTGGTCTCTAGCTCTATTTTGACACTGCATCTGTCAGGAATGGAAGGCAGCCCAGTTTTTAGTGAATATGCATGTCTTACTGGTATCCTGATTAGACCATTGAGGCAGAAGACAAGCGGGGTGGAAATCCAGGTACCTGAAATACATTATCTTGTTGGTCTACATTGTTTAATCCCTCTCAAATTTCAGTCATCATGCAAAACTCTAGTCTTTGGTAACAGCTGGTGATTCCATGGGAAGCCATTGTGGCTGCTTCTAGTGGCTTGCTTCAGAAGTGGCCTCAAAACGCAGTGAAAGGATCATATCATCAGGAGGGGAAGCATCATGCTGGAGGAAAGGCACCTTTTACTGACACTGACAACTTAGTTGGATCCTCTGCGTATAAACTTGAGCATTGTAATTTTGGTAGCTCATCATTGTTATCAGTTGAGAAGGCAATGGCTTCTATCTGTCTTATTACCATGGATGATGGAGTATGGGCATCTGGTGTTTTGCTAAACAATCAAGGCCTCATACTTACAAATGCTCACTTGTTGGAACCATGGAGATTTAGGAAAACACATGTAAGTGGTGCAGGGTATGGAGCTAACCCAAGAAAACTTCCTTTCTTGATGGAGGGAGCCACATCTTTTGGGAATGGCGTTGAGGGCAACCAAAAGAGTCAAACCTTACCATCGAAGATGGCAATTTTTAATCCTTTTGCTGCTGATGAGCAGGGGGCATATACGTCAAGTCCAACTTACAAAAGTCATCGAATCATATGTGTACGCCTTGATCATGTCAAACCTTGGGTTTGGTGTGATGCTAAAGTAGTGTATGTCTGTAAAGGACCATGGGATGTTGCACTCTTGCAGCTTGAATATGTTCCAGATCAGCTTTCACCTATTGTAATGAATTTTGATTGGCCATTAACGGGATCAAAGGCACATGTCATTGGCCATGGACTATTTGGCCCAAGATGTGGTATGTTTCTTTCTAATATAATTTAATTTTTTCTTCGTTGATTGGATGACCTGCTGTGGAATGAACTTTTCAAGTTACTCATGATTAGATATATACTTATATTTAGTTGATTTTTGCAAAACTTTTATGGAATAATGTTGTCAATAATAATATCTCTCTAATGCCACATATGCCAAGCTAGGGTACCTTTGGAATTTATAAATTTCCTGCTTATATGACTTATATTGATGAATTATCTGTCTGCCTCTAGTTGATATGAATACACTTATTGGATGTTTTTTGGAGAAATTGTAATCTGTTGACAACAATCGTTCTAACGATACTAGTTCCCATTTGCACTTTATTGAGCAATTATGCAAGAGACTATGTAATGTGATATATCTTGTATTTGTTTCCCCCAAAATACAATAAAATTTAATTAATGGAGTTTAAGGGTCAAGTTGGTGGGTACGTGAACTTGTTGAATTCTCCAGAATTATATTTCTTCCCATTATCAGTCCTCAAGGTTCTTATTAAGCTTCCACTTTGAGCTTCTACACAGGCTTTAAACTTCTTGAAGACAGAAAAAACTTCTGATTTCTGTTTAATAAAGTATACCCATGCCATTATTGTAAAGTCATCAATAAACAAGATATCTACTCCCATTTAGTGAGTGTGTTGACATTGGCCCACAAACATCTGACTGGATCAATTAGAGTTTTTCTTTAGCTCTCCAAGTGGCTGAGCTTGGAAAAGGTAGCCTGCTTTGCTTTCCGAGTTGACAACCCTCACTAACTTTTGAGTAACCTTCCATATATGGCAAGTCCATGACTAGCTCTTGTTTTTGAGCAATCTAAATTGACTTCAGATTGCATGGCCATGTCTTTTGTGTCGCAACTCGAGTTTTGTTTAGTTTTACGCAGTTTGCTGCCGTGTTCAGTGAGGGAATTCCATTTCACAGGTGAAACAAGCTAAAAGAGAAAAGTAAGAGAGAATGGGAATACTTACTTGTGTCTAGTCAGGTTCCCTATGTGTTTATTTATAATAAAATATGAGGTTACATTGTATTAGTGGGACAAGCCCACTAGGGCAACACACGATACCTAATATCATAGGGAAACACAATAACTCTTAACAATAGGAAAGCATCTTTTCTTCATTTCAACTTTAAACATTTCAAGGCCACTATGATCATTGACTATGAAACTATGATGTAGGAGCATATGCGGGTTCTGTTTTAATATTATCCTTTTTCTTGTTCCTTTTCTATGTGTTTGATTTGCTGTTTTAGTGGGCTTGTGCCTAGCACGTGATCCTTTAGTAGCTTAGGTTGAAAGCTGTATCTTTTCTCTGTTCATGTTTGGGTGTGGTTTAGTTTCACGTGGTTTACACGTGAGAGAGCTCTTCCTCCTTTATCTGAATATCAGTGAAATTTAGTGGTTTCTCATAGAAGAACCCTATTTTCTCTTCTACTCCTTCGTTTGCTCTATTGTCCGAGCTATTCTCAGGACGTTGCTTTCACCTCTTCCCCTATCTTGCGTTAAGTGGTATTAGAGCTCATGGCCTGCCACTGTAGCAGAAAAGGAGATTTGGAACAGCAAGACGAGTTGGTTGGGATGAAGAGGCCGATTGAGGAGCTGTCGCGAGCTATATGAGCTTTGCAGTGACAGTGATGTGCGGAAGCACGTATACAACTTCCGGCGAGGACCCATTCAACCATGGATGGCCGCAGAAGCTGTGATACGCCGGAAAGCAGTATAGCAGATGAAGACGCAACTCAAGGCGTCGAGAACCACTTTGAGTGGAAATTCGTTCGAGAAGATGAAGAGCTAACTGAACCTGTTTATGATGTGTATTCCGAAGAGGATGAAGATTCAACTTTGTTGCAATTGAATGATGGGTTCCCTTTTGATACTAATAACGTTCATGTGGGGCCTCTGAAAGTTGATATTGATGAAGCGCAATTCCAGCACTCATGGATGGAGAAGGTTAAGGGTGTCTTCACCAGCAAAAAGAACACCATTGAGGAACCCCATATCCATTCTGAATCATTCACGCTCCTCTGCTCTGTAGATGAACTAAAGAATGTAAGAAGGTTTGGGGCATTTAAGCATTATATAGTTGGACGTGGTAGTGAAGCGACCTTGCTTGTTGCGTTTGAGAAACATGAAGCACAAAAGAAGATAGAGAAGTTAAAGGATGAAGGAAAACCAAAGCTAAAAAGCTTTGCCGAGGTACAAAGGATGAAAAAAAAGCTAATTTGGTGCATGACGTGGGCAATTTTCGGCATATTACAAGTCTTAGTGGAGCAATAAAAGGAAGTGGGTCCTTGCTGTTGTAATGGATGATTGGATCCTAAGTGAACCACCGGACAAACTCGCAACTACTACCAATAAGAAAATGGTGGATGGAGGATTATTTCTCTTCTTGGAGTATGCTAAAGAAGAAGGCCAAGTTCATAACTTTTGGTGTTTGGTTGAATGTATTCAAAATGAAGGAGGTGGTAAACTTCTTTGAGAGCCGAATCCAGTATTGCGGGAGAGGGATTGGTATGAACTTGAAAAGGAAGGCTGATACGTGAGATGAAACGCATACAGATGAGGATGGTTCACGTTTTAACAACTTTCAGATTCTAAATCATTGTTATTTCCTTTTAAACCTTTTTGGGTGGATTCAGTGAGGTTTACAAGGCTTTTGACTTGGTGGAGCATAGATATGTTGCCTGTAAGCTTCATGGTTTAAATGCTCAATGGAGTGAAGAGAAGAACCAAAGTTACATACGACACGCAATTCGTGAGTATAAAATTCCCAAGATGCTGGTGCATCATCACATTGTTCAATTATCTTTGACGTAGATCAAAAAACATCCTGAACTATTCTAGAGTACTGTAGTGGGAAGGACCTTGTTGCTATCTGTTGAAATATTATGGTAATTAGAATCCCTTGATTAAGATTGTAATTATGGTGATTAGAATCCCTTGATTAAGGGATATTAATTCTGTACTTAGGGATAATTAATTCTGTAATGAGGAGTTAATTTCTTTCATTTTTTACATAAGGCACCTTGTGTATATATTAAGAGTGTTATTCCCTTGTAATGAAATTGAGATATATAGAGCCATTTCAATTTCTTCTCTATTTTTTCTTTTTCACATGGGTATCAGAGCCCTCATCACAATTCCAATTCCAGTTTTAAACGTTGGCCTTCATTGCCAACTTTTTTCTTTTCTGGAACATAAGTTCTGGGTGGGTAGTCACCTGAGTAATAACTTCGGTACCCTCAGAAACTGCTGACCAGCTCTTCGTTCGAACGCCGTCGCCACTCGCTGTCCCACTCGTCACCACGCGCCGTCACCAGCTTGCTGCTTCGTCACTCGCGCCGGTGCTTGAGAGTGTGTGAGATCTTCGTTGAGCAGCTGTTCAGCCCAGACGCCGTCGACTACCTATTTCCGGCCTACGCATACTTGGCACTCTCAGTCAAACCTCTTTTGCCTTCATTGCAACTTCAAATTGGTATTAATTATACTGCTGCCTTCATTACCCTTATTATTCTTGAAGACAAATATATCTATATATATATTTTTGTTGAGGTTGTTCATTACTCACAATGTCTGAAGTTGCAGACACTGCCTCTCATACCACCATGATTCATTCTGAAAGTGGGAAATCTCAAATTTTTGGAGAACTTCAGTTCATCCAGGCAGTATACCGTCTGAATGGAAAAAATGATCTCAAGTGGTCTCAATTGGTCCAAACCTTCCTAAAGGGAAAAAGCAAACTCACTCACCTTCTAGGAACAGGACCATAGGCGACTGATCCTTCATTTGCTGCATGGGATGAAGAAGACTCAATGATCATGGCTTGGTTATGGAATTCCATGGCACCAGATATCAGTGATACGTGTATGTTCTTACTCACTGCCAAGGATATTTGGGAGTCTGTTAAACAAACCTACTCTAAGGTTCAAGATGCTGCTCAAGTCTATGAATTGAAGTTAAGGCCTCTTCCACTAAGCAGGTAAGCAAATCTATCACTGAGTATGCCAATCTCATTAAAGGGTTATGTCACGAATTGGACCATTATCGCTGCATCAAGATGAAGTGTACTGAAGATGCAACCACGCTCAAACGTGAGGTTGAGAAGGATCGGATATATGAATTTTTGGCTGGCCTCAATGCTGAATATGATCTAGTCAGAGTTCAACTTCTGGGAAAGACAGAATTGCCTTCTCTGAATGCTGCAATTTCCATTGTTCTGTGTGAAGAAAGTAGACGTGGGGTAATGCTTGAACCTAAAATTACGGATACCTCTGTCCTGTTGACTAATCAGACAACCAGTCGAGGAACAGCATCCTCTGATAGTGGGAAAGCAGAACTATCCAAGGCATCTGGT
>JASKGM010000005.1:2189713-2214388 GCA_034509205.1 Ceratonia siliqua | reverse complement strand
AATAATAATAATAATAATAATAATAATAATAATAGAAGCATCAGTAAAATGTAAAAATATTGAGCATAGAATATAATGAAATTGACATGAGATAACACAAGCCTTATCATAGGGATAGGCTTGCATACACAAGCTAAGGTGCAATACTCAATTGTATATTTGTGTATTGGATCATAAAAGCAAACGATTAATTTATTAAATATGGCACTGTAAAATCTAACTCTTAAAATATTAAATTAACTACGAATTCTCAAAAAAAAATTCTCACAACTTCCCTTCTCAAAATTTCATAAAATGTTGATATGTAAATTACTAATTTTACATCAATATTCTTTTCATATATCATGACACTCAATAATTTTTTTAAAATATTATGAAGAAGCATTTCACATCTTTCATAATTATTATAGAGATAAAGGCCCCATATAAAGCCCTGCCCTTACATAAGATTAAGTTTTTGTTTAAAAATAAAATGAGAATTGTATAAAATATTTACAAAAGAACGAACAAAATTGTGATATTATTTTGCATAAAATAGTCTTTTAAAATATAAAAGGATTACAGTAACATTTTTATTTTTATTTTTATTTTTCTTTCTCCCAAACATGACAAATGAGGATAAGCCTTCCCTTTCCTCAGTACTGATCCAATAACCCAAATCCTCCGACCCTCTCTTAATTTCAGAGCTTCCATGGCTGCACCTTCTGCAGCTCTCAATTCCCTTTCCTCTCTCTCCCTTCACACCTCTTCGCGCTTCTCTCTCCTCCCCACCACCAAATTGACCTTCTCTCTCCTCGCCCGATCCCCACAGCCATTTATCTCTACCTCCTCATCCCCCATTATTTCTCTCCGCACCACCAAAGCCAAATCCTCCGATGAAATTGAAACCTCCTTCTTGGACAATGTGAGCCCGGAAGAAGACGTGGCTTTCAACCCCCCGGAAGTCCCTGAAGGCTTCGTTCCCCCTCCGCCCTTTGATGAGGGTCCTGTGGAGACCGAAGAAGAAATAGCCTCCGCCTATGAGGAGCTCTATGGGCCTGCATACAGTGGTGTCAGTGTTCTGGGCAAGGATATTTATGTAATGGACTCTAAGGTGAAGAAAGATACTGGGTTTGGTTCGAAAGCCAAAAAAGAGAAGATTAAGGATGGATTTGAAGAAAGGGTAGTACAGGTGAGAAGGGTGACCAAGGTGGTAAAAGGAGGGAAGCAATTGCACTTCAGGGCAGTAGTGGTAGTGGGTGACAAGAAAGGCCAAGTGGGTGTAGGAGTTGGGAAAGCCAAGGAGGTTATAGGCGCCGTTCAGAAGTCTGCTGTAAATGCAAGGCGGAATATCATTACAGTTCCTATGACTAAGTACCTGACTTTCCCCCATAGGTACGATTGATCAACTCTCTCCCATTCTTGTCTTTCTTTCATCTGTTTGATTTTTATGGCTGTAGAGGTTTACAGTGGTTATTTTTGGATAATGAGGATTGAATTTGGTTAAGTACTTTGTATTCATGCATATAGAAGTTGTTGGGGTCCTTGATTCAAAATTAGGGATTAATTTTGCATTATCAAAAAGCATTCTTGAGTGTCAATCTAAGTAAATAATGAAAAGTTGTCAAAGCAACGCCTTTGAATTAGTGCTCAGAATAATAATGTATATGGGGATTATGCGTCATTTCAGAATATGGAAACCTGTCAATGACTGACATTCAGCAATTCATATTGATTGGCTTCATGTTCTAGGAGACTAGCATATTATCTGTGTAGGAATTATGTGTCACAAATTATAAATTGTTCTCTTTCTGAATAGCACCTACTAATTTTATTAAGTAAAATGCTTTTCCAGATCTGAGGCAGATTATGGAGCAGCAAAGGTGATGCTTAGACCTGCTTCTTCTGGTACTGGAGTTATTGCAGGTGGGGCTGTGAGAATTGTTCTAGAAATGGCAGGCGTTGAGAATGCTTTGGGAAAGCAACTCGGGAGTAATAATGCCCTCAATAATGCCAGAGCAACAGTTGCGGCTGTGCAGAAAATGAAGCAGTTCCGCGAAGTTGCTCAGGAGCGCGGGATCCCTATGGAAGAACTATGGAAGTAAATGGAATTTATGAAATTGCTAGCCTATATGGTTTTCATACATTCATCTTTGTGATATAGGACCGGTTCCTCTCTTGGCAAGAAAGTAAAACTATTGGCCTATTTTTGTTATGAAGTTTTCTAATAGTTATTATTTCTTCAAAAGCATAATGATGTTCAACTTGTATGACAATTGGAGATATTCTTCTCCTGCCTCTGCCTGTCCAATAGTTTGGTAATGGTTGTACACCATTAGTCTTGCCTTGGCATAGTTCAGGATCACTTATGTAACACTTGAATTTGTTCGCCTATTTTCAGAGATTATAAAGTTAATCGCTAGCAAGAGTGTGCACTTGTTTGAATTTTGAAAGACTATAAATGCGAAATGGACACCTCTCTCCCTTATCTGAGACACTTGAAACTCCCTCTAGAAAAATTTGAAAGCTTCTGGAGCATTTCTAGAGGCTCTATGTGAGGAAGGATTGTGTGAATCCTCCGTTTAGTCTTTTGCGTATGTACTGATTACTGAATCCAATAGAATAGTGATTTAATTAAACCCAAGTTTCTTGAAATTTAGTAGCATTCAACTAGTCATTTCTTACCAGCTGAGAAGAAGATTTAAGGAATCATGCATAACAATTCCATTAAACTTCCTTGAGAAACAAGGCCAAAGGAATTTATAATGTATGTACATCTCATTTTATCACTAGTCTGTAAAAGAAGGTTGGCCTCAGTCTACAGGACAAAAATATCGATATTGTACTTTTTTTTCCCCAAGAGATTGTAAATAATGTTGTCCCTTTTCCAATTTCATCGGCTGTCACTAAAGGGACAGTAATTTTAGACCTATAGAATCTCCAACCAACCCTAAGATATGTAGAAGGAAAGGAAATCCCATTATACAAAATCTTCACAAATTTACACCTAGAACAGGGACATACACTCGAGTCCTCATTTCCATAATTTCACGCAATGATCATGGCTAGCTGAGGCAATCATTTCATTATGGGGTGAATCTGCTAGTCCAGCAATCAATCCATTGTGGGCAGGCAAAGTCCATGTTTTATAGCTCTCGGTTGGAATCCATAATTCCAGGGACTACAGTAAAACATAAAAAATGAAGTCTCATCAGAAGGTATTCCATTTGTGCAGAAAGCTTTTGTTAACAGAACAAGCAAACTAGATTTCTCTGCCATCATGATCCTCTATAGTATGCCGTAGAAGCCATACAATCGGTTACTAATAAACATGCAAATGCTTCAACATATATTTTAGAACTTAACATCCCATTATCAAAATAAGAGGTTTAAATCTTATATTTTGTTTTGCTCATCCAGAAATCAAGGTTTGGTTTATTGGTTTCTTTCTTTTTTTTAGCAATGTATATTAAAAAAAACAATGTAAGCATAACAACAACAAAAATGGCCGAGAATTTTTCTGATGACAGATAAAGAATCATTATTTTCACAAAGATAGAGGAAAACAGTATACTTTTAGTTTTTGTGAAATTATTACCACCATATTTATACTGTGTAACAAATGTAAGCATTCGGGCAGTTTGTGCTCATAGAGAAGGGGCAGAAATTCTCGTAGGCAGACAAAAGAAAAGGTGCAGTCAGTGTAACCTTATTAGCAAATATAGGGGTACCACTTAATATCAATAACATAGAAGTGTTTACCTGATAGCCACCGATGATTAAAAGGTTTAAATATCCAGGATGGAATATGCACGACTGAAACTTGTTCCCATTCGAATGCAATTCTTGTATGCATTTTCCACCTGACATAATGCACCACACACGTGCACTATCTTCACTGACAGACGCAACATAGTTTCCACTTACATCCCAACAAATGGAAAGCACATCTTTAACATGTCCCTAGAAGGATATAAAATTTAGTCAGATAATATATGCTGCTAAACAAATGAAAACCAACTATGTGAATGGGAGTTGTTAAGAAAACATAAAAGGCGAGCTCACATTTAGGTTGTACAGAAGGCTGCCAGTCTCGACATCAATTATATTGATATCTTTTCCTGTAGCAGTAGCCAAAAACTTCCCAAATCGAGGCTGGAACCTGACTTGTTTACTACCTCCCTGCAATTTATTATTACAATTACTTGATAAGTGGCTTTCTGCTGTTATATTATGTGATAAGGTTGTCAGAACAGATGAATGAATCCTGACACCATGAAAAGAATATCACAACGTTTAGATACTGTTTTGCAGTCCAGGTGCGTGCTTTATTGATATCATGGACACATGACATGAAGTTAGTAATTTAACGTTATGAGAATATACTAATAGAATGAGGTGTCGATTGCTATAATCCTTCATTAAGTTCTGTTTGCAGATGTAAGAATGATAATCTTTAATAAGCAGTTTGGCAAAGTGCAACTTCTTGGACAACATCCAACATGATCTAGCACCAATCAAGACATTTGAAGAGACTGATAAATATAATCTTTGCAAAAGCAAAAGGTGTGTAAGACTGACCTTGGAGATATGCATGCAAACACATTGGTTGACATTCCACAATCGAATAATATCATTGCTATCACATGAGCAAAGAAGGTCCGCCTTTCTTGGGTGGAAGTCCAATGATATTACTTGTTCAGCATGCCCAGTAAGCTTGAACAACGATTTGCTTGGCTATATCATAAAACGAGAATATTAATTAAATAGTCCAATTCTAAATTGCCCTCAAAATATTATAAAACTCATAGCTATACTACATTGGTTAATATCAGTTAAATTCATGATTTGGGGAATTAAATCTTCTATACTTTTGAAGTTATAGAACAAAATGTTTAAGTGGAGGATGACATAAAATGAACAATAAAAGAAGAGCGCAGGAAGTTGTTCTACAATGGAATTCTGCTAAAAACAAAAGCAAGGAAAAAAGGTCAACAAGAAAGTAAAACATATTAATACAATCAAGATAAAAGTAAAAAAAAAAAAAAAAAAAAAAAGTGAATTAACTGTAAGATTAATAATGAAAACATGGACCTTTCAATAAATAAGTGTTCCTGAACTCAAATGCAAATGAAAGAGAAGGAGAGTGAAAGAAAGGAAAAAGAAAGATAAGTTAAAAGAGAACAAGTGGGGATGGGAGATGAAAAGATATCTGTATTCTAAACAACATGAATATATAGGAAAGACAACTGAAAAGGAGAAGAAAGTGACAAGTAACAGCTTACTCTGGCTGCATCCCATAATTTGACAGTTCTGTCAAAGGAAGACGTAGCAAATATGGTGGAACTTGGTTTAAACCGAACATCTGTAATGAGAAGTGAATGTGCTTCTGAAGTAGTAACACAATCAAAAGTTTCCATGTTCCAAATGAAAACCTGTCATTATAATTACAATCAGTTCTGAACACATGGACCTAAGCAATGATTCAGAATTTATAAGCTAAACAAATAAATTGATCACATTAAACTACCTTCTTCTCATGTCCAGCACTTGCTAAAACCTTTCCATTAGATGAAAAATGACAGGACAAAACTTTGCTTTTGCTTGAGTGAAGGCAACCAACCTCTTCAAATGAAAAACCTACCAGAAGAAAATCTTTTTGTTAGAATAAAATTTATTCAAAATAATAGTAATTTGCAAACATGAAAGATTCCTGTTTCACTGTTTGAACATTTTAGAATTTCCTAACTTCATTACTGAGGTTGCCATCTTTATCTATCTTCCATCAATATTTTTCCTGGTAATGCAATTTCAAAACACGTTTCTCAGAAAACTTGCAGTTTATATCCTCAAGACAAAGAAGCAGATGTAGCGTCACAACATAATCTAGTGTTAGCTTTAATAATTTGAATCTGAACTTAGTCTTATATTCATACCCTGAAAGGTCAACAGAAAAAGAGATGAAAATAGGGAATATATATGTGTGAAGAATGAAGAATCCGGAGATGATTACCAAAGAAGTGGATGAACAGAGCTTTTGCTTTAGGCTAGAAAAAGAAATTATGTAAGAAATCAAATTAACAACTTATGATAGATGATTTCAACTAACTCGAACTAGATATAATCTTCTTGACCCATGCCATAAGTTTCTATAGCAAAAAAAAAAAAAAAAACCCCAAAGACGCTGTGATCTCACATGGCACCGAGTGCAGCTAATTATCTCAGCACCAAATTCCAATCAATATGATCAATTGGTTTATTGCATAGGTTGCAGCCATAGATATATTACCTTTACGTTCATTTGCATCGCATGTAGCAGAAATACGTTTCAGATTGCTGAAAGGCACACTTCTATGGTCAGCATGTTCGTTTTCATTAGACAGGAAAGACTCAACATTTTCATCCACAGGTTTATCGTCTGCTGCAATTATAAAGTCCTATCGTTTGTATTCCATGAAAAGAACAATAATTAGAAGATAGGAACCAATTAGAGTGTATAATAAAAAATTAAGAATTCAACCATAACGGTAATGGCTTTAAAATAAACCATTGTGGGTAGAAATGCAAGGAGTTCCAATGATAACCTACCATGGAACTTTCTCCAGCTCTTGAAGATAAAGCTGCCTTTCTCTTTCTGCTCTTCTGGTCGAATATAGGTGCAAGTATATTTCAGAAATATCGGTTTAGGCAACCATTTGCCGTCACCAAGAATATTTAGTGCATTAATCTGGAATTTTGAAATGGTGAATGGCAGCATACCTCCACATCTGGGGACTGCAGCTGCTGTAGCTGTCCCTGTTGGTACTGACGTTGTACAGTTTGTGTCATTTGGACCATTATCTGTGTCATCATGGTAGCACTTTGTTTTGAAGAAAATATAAAATAACTGAAAAAATAGAATAATATGAAATGTTCTAGAGAAAATTAATCATCAGTTTGTAGATATAAGCTTGAATTGTATGCATTATAAAAACCTTCATCGCATGCATAATGACAAATAACGGCTTATTCTATGAAGATTGATGTGAAATCACAAGCCACTTATTATGTCAAAAATGCATCATACAAGTATCTGCATGAAAACCATAATATCCAAATCAAATACTTTCTCCCAGATCTTTCTTAATTTTTTTGTGCTAAAATGGCTTTAGACAAGTAACATCAAAATTCAAAATTTTGAAGTTATAATATTTTTTGTTAGCCCTTCCTTATCAGCTTAATCTTGTAGATCAAATGGTCTTTTTACATGGTACCAAAATTAGGTTTACCATTTGATCACTGTTGCCCCCAGTCTAACAAATAGAATTTCTGTACAAAGCAGTGTTTAACCAAGTACAAGGTAAGTGTAGGCCATGTTCCAAGCCTATTTTGCTTGCTTGTGAGGGAGCATGTTAGAGTTATAAAATCCATATGAGGGCTCTTCTTTCACAGCTAAAGCTCTATAGTCAAGTAATTCTATCACATATCAATAAATGACATGTTTGTGGTTGTAAGAAAACAAACATTGGAAGACTCCGCCTCAAGGGGAGCTAGTTGTTAACAAGTACTGAAGAAATGACAGATACTTGCAGACGTGCTCATCTACTTTCATTTCCCTTCATATAGAGTTCCTCTCCTAGAAGCATACTTGGTTTGGATTATTAATCTTAAAAATGTCTCAAAGAAGTCCTTCATCTACTCTCTAGTGCATGCTATTTCACGTCATTACAAATTTTATCCCCACTTATATTGTAATTTAAGCTTCTTTGAAAGCCAAGAAAAAAAAAGGAAGATGTCTTCAGAAATATTAACCAATGGGATATTAAAATTGAATGTTTCCACTAACCTGACTATCCTTCTTACTTAATTCAGTCTTGGGAATCTTCAGATCTTGACTGTTAGATATGGTAGAGCTTCCAGGAACTGTCTGATTTTTACGTGTACATGCAAGTACTTGAGCAACTAGTGCTTGCTGATTTTGTGCTTTCAGCATTTGAAATTGCTGCTGATAGTTTGGTGATTGCAAAAGTGAAGTTAGTACCTGGTTCTGCAGATCCGGGAGACCTTGGTCAATAAATCAGATAATATTAACTATGAACTTACATATACACTTTAATGAAACTTCTTAAAAAGCTGAATATATATAATGAAATCGTTGTTTAAAAGGATCCATAATATACTCCATCACCTACATTTAGAGGACATCCAGATAGTGCCACCAGATTGAGACCTTCATTGGCTTCTGCAAAGATAACCATTTAGATCATAGAACAGATAGCAAAGTGAACTAATAAGTTTAAAGGGAAAAAGAAGCTTTTAATATAGCATTCAAATTTTATATTATATGCATTCATATGTGATCTAGTACACCAATTTTGCCCAACATTCTAAAACAAGATTTGATTAAAAGGAACTGCATTAAAGAAAAGCACTCCAAAGTCCAAAGTGCACTTTAAAGAATTAAACTAAAAGTGGAGGTACAACTTCTGTATAAATATCAGAATCACAGAATGTCTCTTTAAAGGAGCAGCAAACTAAGAATGAGTCGCAAAGTGGGATATTAAATTTTGTATTTTCTAAACATAAAAGTACGGTAAAAAACAAAGCACATATAGTTTTAAATTTCAGAATGCAAAGTTGAGCACATTTGAAAAACCAGACAATGAAGAATAGGTTATGCCATGTAGAACGTCTTTCAGGACTCCAGAGTAAATGGGAAAAAAGCAAGAACTAAGTATCAAGGTTCAAGACAAACCTGTTTCACGAGGTCCATCTGAAGGCTGAATAGCTCTTTTTAATAAATCCAGGGGGTCCATAGGTACATTGCTCCCTAGGCGAATGCCAATGCCACTATCCTGCAAGCATCAATAAATTAGATCCATTATGCCAAGCACTAAGGTTGTGATTTTTATTATAATATGTCGGTGGATTGGATCATACCCTAAAGAATTGATTCTGGGTCTGCTTGCCAATATCTTGTTGTGAATGACTGACACAAATAACAGAATAGTAAAAGAACTGTCTAAAGAAAATAAGAAAAACAAACAAAGTATCTTTCATCATCATTGTGTAAATTCAATTTAACAATAACAACATTCAAGTATGTACTCCCTCAAATCTAAAAAGAAAATGAAAGGTTTTTCAGAGCTAACATTTCAAAATATTCTATTTGTAAGTTTACTAACAACATAGTATGAAGTAGCACAGTCAGTGAGTGGGTAACAAGAATCTCAACAGGATATTCTTTTAAAGGTTAAAAAAAGACAATATCTTCATTACTTTGAACTAGTTCCTGCCAAGAACTTCAATTTATTTGCATTGATAATATGTAAATTTGGATCAGCATCTTTGGCCAGATATCTAAGTTGCTCTTTATCATACGCTTTTGAAGGTAAGAGACAAGCAACCGGTTGCTCCATCATCTTGTTAATGTTGGAGCCGATCTTAAACTGTTGAGGTCTCTGCTCACTCAATGATAGATGAGGGATTATAGGGGGGATGCTTTTTCTTTCATTATCGGTCATTTGTAGAACCTGAAAATTGACTAATATATGATTAGGATGCACCATCTTAAAAAATAAGAACATCTCGTCTTGAGCATAGAGTTATCACCTTACTAGAGGCTTCTGGTCCAGTCTCCTGATGCTTCAAATTCCTAGAGGCATATACCTCATAGAAAATAGACCACCATTCATGCAGGAATCCGTCTGGAGACTCAATAACTGAACACAAAAAATTTCATATTTTGTACCCAAATAATCAATTTACGGCAACAATTCCAATACCAAATGAGCTAAAAAACATCCATACTAAGTTCATCATTATGCTATGTAGTATTAACAGGGCAAACCCTTCAATCGATAATATATGCCCAAAAAAAAGTAGAGTGTAGAATTCTATACATTCACCCTGGAGATACCACCACATGTATATTATTATTCCTAGCGAGATGAATGCTAGAACATAATGGACGCCGAGGATACACCTCAACAGCTTCGGATGTATTTATATGAATTCTTTAATGCTAACAAAACCAACCAGAAAACTTCGTGTGTGTATGATGTAGGAGTAAAGGAGAAAAAACACATACCAACGGGAGCGTTACAAATATCCGCTTCCTTTTGGAAAATTGCAGCAGCGTTGTCCATTCCCCTTTTGATCATATAATCGTGCAAATATAGTTGAAGTCTATAAACCCAAATCAGACACAACACAAAATTAAGCAATTTGGATACAAACAGAGAGGGCAGAGTCAGAGAACCAAAAATCATTAAAGCAATGCAGAAACGGCATTGAAATAAACCCACATTTTATCAGCGTCCCAGTGGCTAATGGAGGCCATGATCACCAACCAAAGCTACGCTGACAGCTCTTCGACAGGAAACCCAGAACAAGAAAAGAGAGCAAAAAGCAGTTCTCTGTTGAAGAGAACTGAATACCCAGATGAAGATCAGTCGGTGGGAAGAAGCAGAGCACAAAATCAAATTGGGCTTTTCTTGAAACGCATGAAGGGCTAGAAAGAGAAGCAGCCTAAGTGAGCTAAGCGGCAAGTGACAGTGCCATGCAAAAGGATACCGAAAGAAATGGGACAAGCAAACAAAATCGGTTGATGAGAGAGAAATAGAATGCAAACAAAGGGGTGTGAGTGAGGCGTTTATGTAACATCACGATGTGAAAACAAGGGCCTCAGGGGATAGGACATTGAAAAAAGATAAAGAAAAGATCGAGAGAGGGTGCGAATGGGGAGGGGGGGTTGGGCGCTTGGGTTGGCTCTGATACTTCATACTTCGTGTCGACCGATATCAGTACGGCAAAATTGTACTGAATGATTGGCAGGTGTTTTGTCGTTTTGTTCGTCAATTGACCAGTATTGTAACGCCATGTCAGGAATCTTTTTTTACTAAAAATATGAGTAATGTTCTCGCTTTTTATATTATTACTAAAAGAAGAATGAAAAAATTGCAATACTACCACAAATCGAAACGAGGAAAGTCTTCAAATTTCTCTACCACCAATTTGTTATCTTTAGCAATAATTTTTTGTATAGAACAACATTTTAAGTATATATTAATCAATTGATGCAATGAATGGGAATATGAAAATTAATGGTGTGCATTTTTTATCATTTTAAAATTATTTAAAATACTAGATTGAATCTTATAAAACACTATTTTACTAAAAATGCTTGATATAAATAAAATTTTTAATTAAATATCCCTGAATTAAAATTGAAAGAATTAAATAGATATTTGAGCGATGAAGGTAAAGTAATATTTATTTCTCGTTCGTAGAAGTAGATGTGCATATATGGATGATGTACGTGAGTAGCTCTTGTGTGTGTAGGGTACAACAGTATGGTTTCATCGGAGGGAGCCAAATAGACCAACTTTAGAGACTGCGTTTCCAATAATACCCCTAATCCACGCTTCATCTTGCCAGCCTAGCAACTTTAACACATTTACTACACTATTACTTTATATTTTTAGATATTTTTACCTTAACATAAGATGCTATTAGCCTATTATATTTATAATTAAAAGTAATATAATTATTTTATAATAATTTAAAATTTAACATTGTGAAATTTCTATGATTTTGAATTATATCAAAAGACAAGTAAAAATTCGCATCTTGTATATTTACACTTATCTTAAATATCTTTAGGCATTTTAAATACTTATATATTAAATATAGATATATATACTTTCAACTATCTATTCCCACATTCCTTCTTTTATATTTTTAGCATGTTGAACTCTATATATATATATATATATATATATAAATAACGTATGTTATAAAGATAAATTTCCTCTTGGTTGGAGTTCGAGAACGAAAACGAAAGGAAAAATCATGCTCCACAAGCATCTCTATGAATCTCGAGTAACATGTCTGTGAATTATTCAAAATAGTCACTTCTCATTTAATTTTTTTCATTAAGAAGAAAAAAAAATCTGAACCTATGAACCAGACTCGCCTGCTGAGGTTAGTTTTGCTCCATAAAATATGATTAGATCATTCAGATTTAAAAATTATATAGAACTATCATTTACGTTCATATTTAGAATTTAAAAGGGATTCGAATGTCAGATGGGTTATTCATCATCACAGTCACTGTGAAGCAAACACTTCTTATAAATCTAAACCACTTGCAGAAGCTCAAGAAATCCAATGGCCATGGTAAAGAACAAAAAGCTACACATCTTATTTGCACGACAAAATATTAGCATCAAAGAGATGGAAATAAAAAATGAAATAAATTAGAATAGAACTCTATATTTATTATGTCCTCCAATTAGTTCATAATAGCAGATCATGAAAGAAATTAAATGAAGTTCTTCCTGCAGTTTCCCTGCTGCTCGTGTTTCTTTTTGTGAAACCCAACCAAGGGAAACATGAGGAGAAGGAAGCCATGAGTGACTGAGAGGGGTATTGCTGCAGCCAGTATGTTTCTCATGCAATGCTGGAAGATTTGTTCACGGTTCAATTAACTATGAAGCAATTCATCAAAAACCTCTTTCCATAAACATATCCATCAAGTGTCCTCATAAAAATCTTCCAATCTCAAAGCATCTGATGTCTTCTTTTGTAATATTGTAAGAAAGTACTTATTTGCTCTTTCTGCTTGTCTCATGAGGATCATTTTGCGCCAAGCCCATCTCACGCATTTGATGTTCAACAGAAACAAAACCAGTTTGTGCAAGAAACCTGCAGGAAAAATGTATCAGTTCGCTTGATTAAAGGCCATCATGATAAAAAGTGCATTTTCTTTTTCTTGGCTTTGCTATTTCTAATGATAAGGAAACACACAAAAGACCATGGGCTTGCATTTTGCAATATAGTCATAATACATAAATGGCATGTGCAAACTCCATGAAATATGCCATTCTCAAATGCCAATCCATCATAAAACATTTTAGCCAAAATAACAAAATCCACCACAAAGATTGTCTTTATCCAACTACAATATGTTTGTGCAGGTTCAGGTGCGTAAACATGCGTACATATCAAACTCATTAGGGAATGTAATCGAAGATTCATATCTTAGGAGTCAATAAATATCCCTAGATATCTTGGCCAAGAATAAAAAATCTCTAAATATCAAATATCAATTCCATGACAACACAGATATAGGTAATGATAAGTTAGCTCCAAAAAAGTTTCCTAAAAAGTTTATGCTATTGCTAACATAAAGAATGATCAACAAAATCACCATCAACAGCCATTATAGTAATAACCAGGTTCAGATGGATAAGTGCCTTCAACCTCTGTACAATATGACAGACAAATTTTAACTAGATGGTTAAGAAACACTCCACAGGGGAAAACAATGGGAATGAAAATTGAGGTGGATGTCTTAGGTGAAGTCAAAATCTCGAACATGTCAGGGGACCCTGACATCAAGGTCCTTTCTTGATAACATTGATCTAATCATAAATGGCAGTCAACTTAACTCAATGTGAATAATTTCACAAGTTTTCAAAATTACACATGCTCAAACACCGAAGTATCGACAACATATAACTTTATTTCAATTTTCAACATCCTCCGGCTTCTGTTTCTCAGAGTTTTGTCACCAAATAAGATAGAGAATACGGTATAATACAGTATCAAACAAGAAAAACATAATCTTCGTTACATACTTTAATGTCAACGAAATAAAAAGAAATTGGCATTTTGAATTTCTGTCTAGTGAGGTTACTCAATAGTCAACGGCACACACAAGGCCAAAGAAAAAAGCAGCAATTCTGGCTAATTTGTACACATTCAATCTAGCTTCTATAGGAATCCAATCTGTATCTCAAATATTTGAACCAGCACAGCAGAAGCTGCCAATTCCATCTATTTTCAGAATTTCAGCCAATGCTCAAAGGTCGAATCAGCACTGTGACATTACTCTGGTAACAGCAGACAACAAACGGATATGTAAAAGAAAAATAATCCAACATGAAGCATTAATTATGAACTACAATCCCAAGTTCCATACAGTAGCAAATACAACAAGGACAATCATATTTAGATAGATTTGTTGGTTTTCAGCTAAGAATCACAGAACAATACCAGCTAAGGAGAAAGAATAGGGTAACGCAGATTAGAACAAGGAACGCAACATGAAGCATCAATGATGAATCACTGGAAGAGAATGCTAAGCCCAGCATAACAGCGAGACACAGACCCAGCAATAAAAAAGTCGACTTTAATGTAATCCATGTAGGACCCTGAAATAAGAAAAGGGAAAAGATCGAAACCGCTCACAAAATCAAATGAACAAACCAAAATCAGTACGTAGATGTTTATAAACATGCAAACCAGTTACAAATCCATAGACAGCTGAGTAATAATAGTACGGACGTTAACACCAGGAGCTAGAGCTCCCAGGAGAACTGCTTTTGCTGAAGATACTTCTCCAGTATCTGATTCTGTATGGTCCATCTTGAAAAGTCCAGATCGGGAATTGCAGCTATCGCACGAAAAAAGACCGGGAGGGAGAATTGGGAACTTCGAGTTGAGTTTTCTTCCCCTCTCTCCGTCCGTCGTCCTCTGATGTTTTTTGTAATTTTTTTTTCTTTTTTTTTCATGTTTGATTTTCTGGGTCATCTTTTTTGGGTTTATTTCTTTTTTGGGACTGGGGACTGGAGATTAGAGACTAATATTATTGGAGCAGGCTCGAGAGAATCCGCCTATGGCAATGGGAAGTATTGGGTAATAGAATCATGAGAAATTTTAAATAGATCCAGCGTATAAAAAATTGACAAACAATTTTTTTTTTATTAATTTGACTCATAAACAAGTTAATTGTAAAGAAACACTTATATACTTTTTAATAAGATTTATTAGGATTTATTTTATATTTTTTTTATAATTAACCTATTAATTTATAAATCAGTTTTTTTTTTTAAATTTTTTAAAAGACTTTTTTAACACAAAAAATGGCATTCAGTTTCGGGCTCAAAATGTCACCAAAATTTTCATATATTGACGATGATTATTAATAAAAACCCAAAAAACTAGTTTTCTTTTTGTGATCAATAATATTTTTCTTAACTATATGATTATTTTTTGAAATTAACTCAGGCAGAGTTTATTCTGGTATTTCTAGTTAAGTGCCATTTTTGGCCTGAGAAGCGCTTCATAAAAAGTTTTCTCGCGAAAAACAATCGTAAACGAGTTTTGCTAAGAAAGAAAAAATGGTTTTTTGGTACTAATCATGTACCTTGTACATGTTCATCCCGGAATAACTAATCTCCCAATGAGCATAAACTTAACATGAAGGCTGAATGGAGGACCTTTCATCCACTTTCTTTGAAATTCCTCTTCCAGGGAGTGTCTGAAACATCTATATGCAGTATATATACATATATTCATACTTATGAGCTGTTTTTGATGATTTGTATGGGAAAGTAAGCGCAAAGCAAGGCAACGATCATGATATGATATAACAAAAAATTCACATGAGTAGTTTTTTAATTTCCCATGAACGTACTCTCAGTGAGGGTAGGATCTCGCTGGAGTCGCCATTCCTTCTCCTTAAGGTGCTCAAGCAGAGGCTGTGGCTCATTTCTCAGGTCTGTCACAGCACCACACCCAAAAGGGCTTGGTCTTTGAAAATTGTTGAAGAGACAGTTTATGTGTTCACCTTCACCAATAGCAGAAGGAAAACTTGGCTGAAATGGTGGGGGCCCTGGAGGCTCCATATATGTGTACTGTTTGGAAGGCAAAGGATTGCCCCATCGATCAAATTGAATAAACCTGTGAGTGTCGTGATACAGGAAATTTTCAGGATTTCCAGGAGCATTATTATGAGTAGGCTGCATGTGACTGTTGACCCGCTCAGGGTTATAATTCTCTCTGTACCAACGCAACCATTCTGAAGAAGTCATTCTGCGAGGTGGTGGGTATCCATTTGTAAAAGCTGGAAAGCTATGACCATATCCAAGTGTTCCATAAGTAGAACTCCAATCTGAATAGCCACTTATGGGTGATGGGTTATCCGGCACTAATGGAGTATATAAAGTAGATTGTACATCAGTAAACCAAGCAGCGTTATCTGGCAATAATGGAGCAGAAGGCACTGGAACAGAATATGAAGCAGAAGAGGGATAAAAGTTTGAAGATTGATTCGCAGAACCAGTGATGGAATGCTCAGATTTTTGGATGGAAAGACCAGCCAAGGATGAAGAAGCTATTTCCTCAATAGGCTGCAATCTGTGCTCACTGACACCGTTTGTCCCTTTATCTCTATTGTTGATCAAGCTTGCTCTGTCAAGGACCCAAGCACTGAGTGAGGGAGGCCCAGCAGAGATTGAGCCTTCAGAAAAGGTGTGTGCATTTGATTCCTTCATTAAAGGTTCTACCTGTTTGAATGATTTGTTGCCCCTAAAATTTGCAATGTCGGCATGGAATCCACTTGGATTACTCTGAGTTGGGTTTTGTGCCATAAGCAAAGATGTAGCACGGCGTAAACAGTCATCAGAAGGTAAGCTTTGATCATCCTTGTCTTTTGGTGATATCTGCTCATTTGTAGAGATTGAAGGGTATGATGGTGCTGAATTATATCTTGTGAGAGGCCTAAAGAGTATAACTTCTTCGTCTTCCACTGCAGTAGATTTCTCATTGGTACTTGAATTACTTGGATTATTCCCTGTTATCTGTCTATCATGTTCCTCCGTGCCTTTGTGCATTTGCTGATCAGAATCTTCCCCTTTTGTACTAGTGCTACGAGACTCCACATTTTCTGTTTCTTGCTTGTCATGACTTTTATCTAATCTAGCCACATAAAACTTCATTCCTAATTCATCACATATGATCCTCTTTTGCAAGTCATTTGATCTGCTTGCAATTTTCACTGCTGCTTTACTGATGCGTAGAGTACGTAGTTCAATGCCACTTTCAAAATTGTCAATGTGTTCCCAATTACCAGAGAAATCTAATGAGATATGTGCAGAAGTTACAGGTTCAAAGCCCCTCAATTCATAATCTTCCCATAGAGGAGTACTATCTAGAAGATCTTTGCTTTCCCTTCTATAGGCATTTAGTTGGTTTAGGAGATCAACAAACACACCAAAAAAATAAGACATTGCGCCTCTACTCTTTTGATCAGTTGCATATACTTCTGTTGCATCAAGCATGTTTGCAGTCCACTCCACAAAAACAAGTACAGATGGCAGCAAGGGGCAAGAATGCAATGGACCAGCCTTTAAGCATCTTTCAACAAAACGTCCCAGGAAACTGAATGTAGCATATAATGCCAATTGTATCAACACAAGTTGCTGACTTTCATTTTTGTCTTTTAGTTCATCTTTTTCTAGGTCGTCAATTAGATGCTTTAGGACAAAGATGAGTACAGAAACTACTTGTATGGCTCGGAAAGGACCCCTTCTGGCTAAATCCATTTGTTCATAGGACTCTAACGTGGCCTTGAGTTTCATATCTTCTAGCTCCATCATTTTATCCAACTCTCCAGTAGTAGAAGCAAATACAATAGGGAATTCCTCCAAACTGCTTCAAGATAAGAAACAAATAAAATCAGAACACGTAATAAACATTAATCCACAAATATAAGGAGGATACAATTTTAAGGTGTCAAACGTTTTCTCTGGCACAGTCTTTGGCATAAACCAACAACGTAGGGTTCACTAACATATGCTATCTCTACCTCGCAACCTTACACAATAAGAGGCAAGATATAATACCAAGAAAACTCTCAAACGAAATAAATTGAATCCAGGATGTACCTTGATTTTATGAAAAAGATACTTATTGTTCTGACCATAAGAGACCATAGCTCAGTGTCTGCAAATCGATTACTTTGGCCTTTAAATGTATTGCAGTTTGAGATATCATCTTTTGGCTGTGCTTTAGTCTGTTCTCTTCTTCCAAAAGGTTTGAATGGATCAAAGCAGACTTCACTGGAAATATAATGCAGATGAGATGACCTGTTCTGCAAATTGTAAGAGAAGCTTGAGGAGATGGCGATATATGATACTCAGAAACCTTAAACATAAGGATAGAATAAAACATGGTTCATACAATAGCCTCGAGATCATTTTACCTTTTCAAACAGTAAAATAAGATTGTCCCAGGCATCAGGAAAAGGTTTTTTAACAGCTAAGCTTCTTACACAATGGTACAGAGCAAGAAATTCATCACCAATATATGTTGCCAATACAGCCAACTGCAAATGAACAAGGTTACTGGTATAGGAACAAAGTAGAGGACAAAATCTTTTGCAATAGATCCGGAGGTAATATGAAATGGTTTAAGAGATAAAAGTACCTGATTTTGAGGATTCCCACTATCTGGCCAAATCCTTGTTGCTTCCAAGTAGAGGGTGGCAGCAACTGACCAATTATGATTATGAATATCAGGACTTTCACATTGTTGTTCATACCTAGCAAGATCCCCCATACAGACTAAGCAGCGATGACACAAATATTGGCATTTCAGCATGGCATCTGGTTCAACTGAAGTAGAGATGCAACCCCTTTTATAGAACAAGGCCTCTTCTGGGACTCCATAGTGTTTTCTGACTTTTACAATCAGATTTCGATAAAATTCAGTAGCTTCCGACAGAAATGACTTAAACACCTTCAGATGATTGTCGTTGTTTCTCAGCACTAAACCATTTTGTGGTGTTCCTGATTTTTTGTTTTCCGCATTACCAGAGCCCTTCTTGATTCTTTTGCGAAATTCATCAATATGCTTATAGTGAAGCTTCCACAAAGAATATTCAACATCTTGAAGTTCTGAATGTGTTCGATTATTCAAGATTGTTCTCTCATAACTAGAGCGGACTTTCTGGTACAAGTCCTGGGCATCAATGTGCAATAAGCCTTTAGAATGGATCAATGCCCACAATTGCTTTTCAGAATTCCCAATCTGAACATGCCACAAGTTCAAAATTCAGGGTATCAAAGAGAAAATATTTTATAAAAAACTGAACCATAACAAGGAATGAAATTTTCAGAAACTTACTTCCAAGACAATCTGTTTTTCTTTATGAATTCCAGGAGGAAGAGATGGATTAGTAGTCATGGTCAGAACTGAAGGGTTTCCTTCAGAACCGATGCATATGATTGGCACAAAATACAGTAGCAGGCCTATTTGTCTGTCAGTGCCATTCTTGGTTATATATAATGGCTGGAGCTAACCAAAAAAAAAAACTCAAAGTATGAATATAAAACAGTAGGAGCACATGAAAAAGACTGACTTATATAAGGATATGTAAATAAATAATTAATCTATCCAGGGAAACTAATTGTATGGGACTCTGAAACTACCATACAACTCATAATTGGGGAGAAGAAGTAGGCATGCTTAATTATATGCCTTAGTGCAGTGTAAGTTCTGTAAATTGTGGTGCAGACCAAAATGGACTTCAGTGCCATATAGAGTGTGTATATCTTTCCTTTATCTTATGTGACTGCCCTTGCAAGATACTAACAATATACTTGCTAACAGAAGAATGAGTTGAAAATGCATGATTTTTCTTAAACGTTTTCCCCACTCTCATTTTGAGCATGCATCAAGAACAATTTGATTGAGAGCATTTGGGATCGGGTGCCTCAAAGTTTTAATCACAGAGGAGAGTGGTAAATTGAAAAGAATTTGAAGGGGAAGAAAAGAAGTCAAGTAAGCCCTTGATATCAAGAACATGAGGACAAAATACATACAGAGAAACATGCATCCCTATATTCAATCAGCACACTCAGAAAAGAAACGACCTTATTTGAGGACCTAGGTGACCATCATCATCAACTTCATGAAAAAGCAAAGAATACTTTTGGACTGAACAGAAGGTAAGAAAAGACAGATAGAGAGGAGGAAATAGCTCAATAAAAGTTTCTGAAAATTGAAATATGAGTTGGACTCACGTACAAGTTTTCTACCTCCACAACATACATCCATATTATACACTAAGCATGATTTGGGGAAAAAATGAAACAAGAAGGAAATTTGGGAACAACAAATTTCAGAACCAGACTCACATATCAGAGCTGAAGTTGTCAAAATTAGACTGCCGCCACGACCAATAGCAATACTGAAGGGAACCCACATGAAGGAAGAAAGACGCAAGGCATCAAGCGTAGATTTTGCTATCCTTAGAGGTCAAAAAGATAAAGAATCGCACTCAGAAAGCGAAAGGCAAAAGAGTGTACGAAAAAGATTACCTAATGAACAGGATAAACTTGAATTTAACAAAACCCAACTGCAGTTAGCTAGCAGCAGCCAATGCTTGAGCCAGAAATTGAGCCCAGATTATTGAATTGAAAAACATACACTTCGGCAGAGACGGCTACCCAGAGAGAGAGAGAGAGAGAGAGAGTAGGAGGAGGATAGAAGCGCGGGGAAGGAAAGCCGCAAGGAGAATAAAGCCACATGTACTGTTTCAGTTGTGAAACGGACAAAGTAAATGGTGGGCTGATGATGAAGGCTGCTGAATTCAAGACAACTATTAAGTCATAACCAAAATTTACTTTTTAATTAATTTTTCCCTCTATCTAAGTTAATAATATTATCCAATTAATTAATAAAATCTAAAAAAATTAGAATGATTAAATTAAAGTGCCTCATCACCCTCTACGTCCTCTCTGACTCAATAATCAATATGCAGATTGCAGCATCACTTGTAAACCAAGCCAATTAGGCAAAGGCTATCTTTGTCTTGGGGCAATTATCCGGTGGTTGAAAGGACAGTAGGATCGATTGTGCAACATGGGTCATTGCGGTGACATTATGACCATTCTTTTCATCTTAGGCGTCTATAGAAAATTTTTTTTTTAGAAAACATAATTTTTTAGAGCCGGTTCCTAAAAATCTTGTTTTTAAGAATGTAAAAATTATATTTGATTAGTCTTGTAAATTTCTGAGAATAATAGATATTTTTGTTTTTAGTTCAGAAGTTATTTTCTTAAAAATTTAAGTAATTTTTATAAATATACTCTTATATATAAATTATAAAAAATTTATATTTAAAAAAAAATAGAGGTTGTTGGTTGGGGTTGGTGATTTAGAGTTTGAAACTGAGGGTTTAGAATTTAAAATTTAGAGTTTAGAGTTTGAATTGTAGAATTTGGGGATTAGAGTTAGGAATTTGAGATTTAGAGTTTGGGGTTTTGAGATTTAAGGTTTCGGGATTTAGAATTCGGGATATTTGTGGTATGATAATTTGTGAGAGGAGATAAAATGATCATTTACATCTCTAAAAATTTTTTCATGAGGCAGAAATCTAAAAATACAACTTCGTACATGAACAATTTTTTATGAAAAATTTATTTAAAAAGTGTTTTTGAGAATCTTAATTTTTTTTAAAAAAATTTATAATTTTTGAAAACTAAAATTTTTAATTAAAAAATTTTAAAAAATCTTAATACCAAACGCTTTCCAATAAAAGTTCAAACAATAAATGGGTGTATAGTTGTATTTAATGTGAGATGGAGCAGCAGTCGTACACGCCAACACTTTCAACACACAAAATCGTGCTGCACGCCATACTCTCTAATTATGGACCAACCATGAAAGATGACACAAATCATAAGGAAGCAATCTTTTTCTTATACATTTTCCACTTTTTTCAGTTAAAATCCAACCTTAATTTAATTTACATACTTTTAAACATGTTATATTTTTAATTATTAAAAAGAATGACGTTATATTTTTAAAAGATTTTTCTTAATACTAAAATTCTTATTTGGTGTCAAATATATTATTATTGTTATTTTAAATTATTTATTATTTTAAGAATTTTATTTTGTTTTAAATTATTTATTATTTTATATTATTAATAAAATAATTTTTTTTAATATTATCATTATTTTTAAATATAAATAATTTAAAACGAAAAAAAAAACACATGTTATGATTGGATGATTGGGTAATTAATTAAGTGAATCAAATTAGAGATGATATTTTAAAAGAGGCAGTTGACGCTTTGTGATTGGGGAATATGTTTATAAATGAATTGTTGGAAAACTGAAATTACAGAGGAAGGCTCCGCTCCGGAATGGCCTTACGCCTTGTCTTATCCATATAAATGAATCCAAACAAAACCACCCAAATATCTCCGCTATTACAATTTCTTAAAAACAAAATTATTTTGCCAAGCCAACATCATATTTTAATTTACTTTAATTCAATTATTATTTTTGCTCTTTCTTTACTTTTCAGTCCCCAACAACCTTTAAGTAATAAAAGTATATTTTTCACACCAATTTTATTTTATTTTTAATAAAAAATGCCATGTTGGCAGAGGTCTTTTGGGGTCCCACCAGAAGACCGTTTTCTACTTTTACGCCTGTGTTTAATGATAGTATGAGTGGGAGTAATCATCTCAGCAATTTGGCGGTAAACAAGGAGAAGTATAAGCTACATCCCACTACATTTTTTTTTATGTTTTTTTTTAATTTTTTTATTTTTTAAAAATAATTAAATATTTTTTATTGTATATATTTTTTTTAAAATTTTTAAAATATTTTTTTATTTTTTCTTAAATTTTTTTATATCTATATTATTATTCATTTATAATTTTTTTATTATTTATTTGTAACTTAAAAAATTTTGTAAAAAATACAAAAACATCTTAAAAAATTTTAAAAAAAATTTATGATATAAAACTTAATTAATTAATTTTAAAAAATTAAAAAAAATTAAAAAAAATCAAAAAATATAAAAAAAAATTAAAAACTCCCCTACCATCCACTAATGTGGGCGGAAGAGTAGTATTCACCACACAAAATCCCAACTTTTAATCATGGGACATTAAGTAATAAGGAAAGTTCTATCCCATCTCTCTTTTTTTATACATTTTTTGTTCTAATTTTTTTAATATTAATTAATTATTTTTATATAATATATTTTTTTTAATTTTTTATAAAAAAATCTAATAAAAATTATGAATGAATAGTATAAAAATATTTAAAAATATAAAAAAATCAATCTAAAAATAAATAAATAAATTCTTAAGCTACCTATAACGGTAACACAGTGTACACCAAGTAATAATTACAATAACTTTACTTTTATAACAATAATATTTTATCTCTCACAGATAAAATTTTAATTATTTATTAAATAATAAAATAAGATAAATAAAAAAATATAAATAATAATAAAAAATAAAAATATTGTAAGAGTTATGTAAATATTGTGATTGTATAAATAAACATTAGAAGTGGTTAGTCTACTATAATTGGAGAGTAGTAGTAAGAAATACTATTTATCTTTTATTTTTTATTTTTGTTTTGTTTATTTTATTTATTTTATAATATTAATTAATTATTTTTATATAATATATTTTAAAAAAAATTTAAAATCTTTATTTATAAATAAATAATATCAAAAAAATTATAAACTAAAAGTGTAAATAAATATAAAAAATTTTAAAAAACAAAAAAAACAAAAAAATAAAAAAAGTTGCCTCTTGGGAGTGTTAGCCATAAACATTACTCTAATAACTATAATGATAGGTCAAACCCGGGAAAGGTGGACTGGGGTCTACGTCTACGACTCTATGTAGTAGTTGTTGAAATTGGTATCTCATTTCTTGCCAAATTTCAAAGCTCATTATTCACATAACCTGTCGCAATGTCCCACTTTCTCTCTATCTCCATCCGAGTCAACTTCAATCACAACCAAATTGCTGATGATCTAACCAGAAGAAGCTGGAAATGGCTTATGATACTTGCAGATATCAAGTCCCAGACAACTGGATTCGAACAAGGATCTTCTTGGGATAGTAGAGGGTGTTAATTACTTGTTAAAAAGGCTGAACCAAATGTGAATGAGTGTGATATTTTTTGAATTTCCCCTAATGGGTGGATATAACATTCTACAAATGTCTGATTGCAAAGGTCCCAGGTGGATCAAATCTATGATGCGTCATTTGGAGTATACTGTATACCCATTAATTTGTAGCTTTCAATGAAAACGATGCATAAGATACTTAACCAATTTCACAACCATGATTTGACCATAAGGCACTTGACAGTGTACATGAAACTGCAAATTTCTTTTTTATTTACATGTTTCTGCACCCTCGAAATGTGGAAGAGTCTAATTTGTTTTTTTAATTAATAATATCAGGTTTTAATAAGTTCCAGCTGTATATATTATCTGTCATTTGGGGTCTACCCATAAAATAATATATATTTTTGAAAATGAAGGATAAGCACAAGGGTGTGAGGCGGGTTAACCATTTTCACAAGCATGTGATGATGTGACGAGAAGGTCAGAATCCGAAGTAGCAACATCTGGGCTCAAGAATCAAAGTCATGATGTCAGAGTTGAATGGGTTTGACGTGTTCCACAATGGACAAACAGGCCGAATGGAAATTGCACAGTGAGGCATGACTTCAAACTTGTGCACTTAGTCGCCAAACACGACTTTCTGACACAATACGATGTTTCAGAAGTCGGGAAAATGATTTCACCTCCACGCTTCTCAAATCTACGCTTTCATTGTCGTCTTACTAGGGAACTGCACAGTTAAAAGCGTGGTGCAAGTAAATAAGCAGATGGAACTTACCCTAAATTTTTGGGGTATCTCTACGGGTTTTGGTAAATGTTTCACCGGTAAGGAATCCAATGTCAATTCCATACTAAACTAATCAATGCAAACAAAAGGGAATTGGAAAAAGAAGACACGCACGCACCATTCTAGTTCTATCAGAATAAATTAAACGAGGGTTTGAGTTTTTTTTAATGGAAATAATTTTTATA
>JASKGM010000005.1:2105708-2148266 GCA_034509205.1 Ceratonia siliqua | reverse complement strand
TTATTAGTTATTTGAGGATTTTGGACAAAGTTGGATAGGGTCTGTTTATATTTATTGATCATTGATTTATTTGCATTGATTCTGTATAACTTTGATAAACAGTCCATGATGGACCTCTTACTGTTTTCTGTATTTCTGATAAGCCACTGAGGCTTCTGGATTAAGGTGGGTATGTCCACCTTTAGTTTTTAGCAGATTGTACCCTGGGATAGTCCATATTTCAGGGGAGACTCTGCCCGATTTTCAAAAAAATTGTTGACTTAGAAATTATTTTATGAAAACGTGTTTACCTTTATTATTTACTTATCAACAAATTGCAATGGTGTTGTCTGCATTGATATGTGAGGCTGGTAAGTAATTACCTGAAGGGTAATTATCTACGCCGGTCACGTGTCCTAAATTGGGGCGTGACACAATGATATCTTTATTGTATAAAAAGGTTATCAATTTATAATACTAAAACAAAAAGAATGAAATAGGTGGAAAAAAAAAACATAATTTCAAACATTGGGCAAGACAAATTTCACATAGTTTGATGAGATTTTGCAACTTCTTCGTTTGAGATCATATTTCATGAATGGGAGGTTGACTTGAAGAAGCCCCGATACATTAATTAAGTTGTTGGAAGTTAAAGCTTAATTTAATGAATAATTAGGTTGCCTTAATGTTCTACTAACCAAACATGATTCTTTCAAGAATTGCCATTCAGTTTGTATACATAAGGGGATTAGGATAAAAAGTTTAGTATTACAGTAACACTGGACTCAGTATTATTGTCTCTCACAGAAGTAAATTCCTCATGCTATATTATGAGGAGTCTATGTAAAAAACAAAAAAATTCTTCTCTCTTTTTTTTGAAAGATGATAGTATGTAGCACTAGAATTTTTAGGGTCCACTAGCATGTTATTTTCACTATAAATTAGTGAGGGAAACTGAGGGTTCATTTGAGTCTGCCTTTTCTTGTTTTGTTTCCTTGTGCTTGGTAGTGATGTTTTGAAGAAAAAGGAAGGCAATGACATAAATATAATAGTGGGGAACTGTCACTTTTATCTAGAGACTCAGATGAAAATTATTTTACATGTTTTTAACTTAGAAACAAACCTTTCCAACCAAATAAACGATTAAAAACTGAAAATGATGTTCTTTTTCATTTCTGGTAGCAAATGATTAAATATTCCCATGTTTTAGTAATTTAGATTTTAAAGATTAATCATGCAATAATTATCTGTTACTTAATTAAGAAAGGTATTATAGGAGAAAATTAAATAATTAAGGTTTAACCACGGGCAAGGGTTGTTTTTATGGACCAATCCAATTTATGAGAATATTTCTAGTAATATTGGTAGTACTAAAAAATTAAATGTTATTATCTTAAATATTTTAACACATAAATAATTATTTTTAAAATTTTAACAATTAACTTAATTATAATTTAAAATTATATTACATGACAAAATATAAATGACAATAATATAATATTGCATTATACTAAACCATTTCCCCAAGTTACAAGGGTTGACAAAAAAGAAAAAGAAAAAAAAGAAACCGTCTGGGTTGATATGTTCTTAAACAGGTCAATACAAATATAAATCAAAATATTTTAGTAAGTTGGTAGGATATATTATTGGCTCATATAATTCATTAAAATACTAAAATTATTAAAAATACTAATTATTTATAAAGTAAAAAAGATTTCAACGAACAATTAATTAAAAATTTAAAATCATCACAAATAATTAATTTTAAATTATATCAAAAAACATACCATAAAAGGATTAAAATATATATTTTGGTGAGTTGAACCAACCAACTCATCGAGCTAAACCTATTTTTAGAAGTTAGAACCATCCAGAGGGCTGGCAGCAAAGCATGGTGTTTTTCAATTAACCGTGATAAAAAATAAGTTAATGTATTGATTAGGTAATTATTATATTACTTTTATAAATTAAAATATTTAAAATATGTATGAGGTAAGACAAAACGAAAATAAAAGAAATTAACAGATCGCTCAATTAATTTTTAGATTAATTTATTAATAATCAATAGGATTATTTATGATTTAGCAAAAAAAAAGATTTATTTATGATTAACTTAAATAGTAAATTCTATTCATTTGCAAGTTTCAATATCTTAATCTTACTAAAACATTACACATTGAATAACATATCCCACATTTTAATTCAAATTAAATAATTAAATACTAAATTATTTCCAAATTTAATTACAAAATAATAAATTTTAAGTAAAAATTACACCATTAAATATTAAAATAAATAATAATTCTATCACCTCATTAAATTTCAATATATTTAATTATTAATATTAAATTTTATATTAATTTATACATTCTCAAGAATGAGACTCATGAGAAAGTTGACAAAATATGTTTAGTTACCACTCAATTTTTCTAAGATATAATACATTCTCAATAAAATATCATTCTCATATTTAGTTCAAGTGAAATGTTTTTAAAAATATCTTTTTAAAACAAAACAAAATAGACGAGAAACTTGAAAATGCAATAGAAAGGGAAGGTTCTCACATGGGTTTTGCAAATTGAAGAATAATGATCTTGTCTTTTTGGGATGAGGATCCCATCATGTTAACACGTTTGTTTAATTGTAGCCATCCAAATGAATGAATAACTGTGATGATGTCACATGATAATTTTTTTAATTAAAAAAATTCATTTCCCTTCTCTCTTTTTTCTTTCTCTCCTGTCCATTCTTGTCAACTTTCCTCTTTCTTTCCACCATCACCGACAGCCACTATTTCTTCAAATTCCTTCTCCCTGGAGCCACCTCTCAGGTAAAAGCTAAGTAAGGAGGAGCCAAATGAGGAGTCACATTGAAATTGCTTATATAATTTGTGAACCTTTCCCATGTTTTATCCCAAGGCTTCTTTTTTTTTTTAATGATTCATTACTTAAATTCTAGATTTGTAGTAAAGTTTGATGAACAATATATTTGCTCTTTGTTTCACACCATATCATCTTCACTGTCCCTTTTAAGAATTACACCATGTAAAAAAGGAGCTTGATTTAGAGAAAGAACAGAGATTGAAAAAGATGACATTTTTATAATTCCATTCCTCTGTTGTTCAATAGATCATCTATCCCTTTTGTCTCTTCTTCCCCTCCCCCTCTTTTATACTCTTAATCACCACCAACACTTTCTGAAACCTCTTATTCTTCTTCTTTCTTTGGTATCAATTCTTCACCTTCTTTCATTGACTTCATTTACCAGTAATAAATGGGTTGTCGGTGGTGATGGTGAAAGAGGAAGAAAGGAGGATATTCTTTGTGATATCGGATTGTTGAGGTGGCTCCATGGAGAAGGCAGCTGAAGGAGTGGTTGTCTGCGGTGGTGGCATAGAGGGAGACAGAAGATGGAGAGAAGGAGGAAAGTTGAAAAAAATGGACTGGAGAGAAAGAGATAGAGAATGGAAAAAATGAATATTTTTTTGTTAAATATATTTTACCACGATGACAAATGGCCAATGTGATCGTCCAATTGAATGAACGGTCATGATTAAATAAACAGGATTCCATCATGTTACTTAGTAACATGATGGGATCCCTATCCGTCTCTTTGGCATCCTCTCAAGTCCATGGGATGCAGTGGTCGGAGTGGGCTTAACGATAATGAACCAGGTGGCTTCATGGTGTGTGATTCTCAATGAGGACTGTGTGGGTACGGTGATTGAGTAAAAGGGAGAGAAGAGAAACAGTAAATACGATGTGTGAGGAAGGAAGAAGGATGGGGGATGGAGGCTGGGTCTATATGAAGACATTGGGGTAATTAGGTCATTTTAGAAGTGAAAACTTTTCTATTCCCATGGAAAAATTCTTTCCCATCCTCACATGTGGGAATGAAATTTTTCATTCACAAATTTTTATTCTCGAACATCCCCTATGCTTGAAAATTATTTTTTTTTCTCTTGTATCAAACATGAGATACTTTATTTTCACCTCACTTTCTTGTAAATCTTAAAATATTCATGCTATCAAACACCCATTAAGTTTTATTTCTTTTGTTTCAAACTAATAGTCATTTTAGGAGTTTTATTTTGTTTCAAATTATCTGTCGTTTTATGCTACCAATAGAGTATTAATTATCATTTTTCTAACTTTATCCTTATTTATTGTTATTTTCAATGAAATAACAAGATTTTAACTTGATTTTAATAAGGATAATTTAGTCAAATATAATTTTTTTGCTACAATTGAAATTATTTAATAACTTTCTTAATTCTTGTGTCATTACCTTAAATATCAAATAAAAGAAATAAAAGAAATAAATTTTAATAATAAATTAGGATCTTGTTAACATGGGAGCATAGATTATCGAGCATTAATTATTTTTGAAAAGAGTTCAACTAACTCAATATTTAATGAGTTTTAAATTCTTTTTTTATTCTATCATTAATACTATTTAATTTTGAAATATAACTAAATTATCCATCATTTTAAAATACAATAACTAAATTTTCTTAAAAATATTAACCATAAATTTTAAACCCTAAAATCTTAAATTCCTAAATCCTAAAAATTAAATCATAGTTATTTCAAAGTACTAATAGTAAAATACAAATTTAAAATTACTTTATTTGATTGTTATATTATTTTTTATAATATATAATGCAGTTAATTAAAGAATAATACTCTCCTTATATTTAATCAAAATACCCAATTTAAAGTATTTACATTTGTAACTTAATTAATGAGTAATTTAATGGAACTTTAAAATTAAAGTAACATTAATAATACAAAAAGAACAAATATTAAAAGCTTATTAAATATTGAATATTAAATTATTTAAAATTTAAGAATAATTAATGTTTTTTAACTAATATTTTAGGCACACTTATAAAATTATATTTCATTCATTTTAAAATAATAATAGTTTTATTTTATTTTAAATTATATGTGTTAATTATTATTTTTAATTTTAATTTTAATTATTATTATTTTTAATAAAATAACAAGAATTTAATTTAATTTTAATAAAAATAATTTAATCAAATATATTTATTTTATTATAATTAAAATTATTTAATAATTTTTATGTTATTTTCTTAAATATAAACAAATAAAAGGGAAAAAATAATGATAACATAACTTTTAGATGCCATATGTGAAGCATTCAGTTGCGGTAGCACCATATTTCTATGTCAGGCTGAGTGAGACATCAGTGTCTGAAGGGGGCAATATAGTGCCCATATGCGCAGATGAGCCTATAAAAAATTTCCATGTTTCTATTTTCCTAATTCTGTAATTCCCCTATATAAATATTGAACATTTCCCCTCTCAGATCAACGCAGGATCAGCGCAAAAAATAAAAATAAAAATACGACTGGTGATTTGTGATCCCGGATTTCTTCGTAGTCTTAGATTTCGGAAAACCCAGATTTTATTGCTAAAAACGCTACAGAGCGAATCAGAAACTCCAGATTCATCTCCTTTTGGAAGAAAGAGGGAATTTTTCTTGGGACCCAATTTCTGGTACAGTGTAATACGACCGTATTTTAGCTTATTTGGATTTGGATGCAACTCTGCTGTTTCTTCACTTACTTTTCTGGAAGCGCAAGTTGGGATTTGATTTTTGTTCTGCTTCTGCCACTGGATTTTGTTTTTCACCCATAGAAAAAAAAAATCCTTTTCCCTTGTTGAGTTGAAGTGAGAGCGCATTGCCAAGTGCATTTCGTTGCAGGGAATTCTAATTCCGTGAAATTTTGAGGTGCCTGAGAGTTTGGCGAAGTGGGTGGGTGTTGAATCTATATTTGGAAGTTTTGGGGCAGTGTAGAAGATATATTGAAGCTGAGGATTTTCTAGGTGCGTGGATGAGGGGGTGTGGAGGGAGATGAGAGGGCGTATGAAGGTGAGATACAATGACTGGAGGGTCATTGGGTATTCGTACTGGAAGTAATGGGTCTTTGGATAAACAACTTCAGAACGGAGTATCGCCTATTCAAACAGCACGCAAGCCTACCAAGATGCTCAAAGAGAAAGAGAGGTCGTTCCTTAGGATCTTCAAGTTTGCTGGCCAAAAGAAGGTCGGAATGCTGTTTCTCTGTGCCATTTCCGCCCTGGTTTTCTTCTGGGTTTTGTACGTTGGAAAAGGTTTTTCAATTTCTCCCACTTTCTTCCTTCCTTCTTCTTATTCTTCATCTTCTTCCTTTTTATCCTTTTACTTGATCAAGTTACTCATCTGGTTAACCACCAATCTTCGTAATGCATGCCAAATGATGTTCTGAACTATGTAGTTTTGGTTCTGTGACATGTTCTGGAAGATTAAATGCTAATATCTCATGATGCTCATATCAAATGACTCTGGCGATAATGTTGCTTGTTATTGACATTACTACTATTTACAATTATCCAATTTTCTATTCTTGCTATACCATTGTACATGGTGTTTGCAATTCTTATAATAATATGTATTTTCATACTTGAGTCTTATCATTAAATTATTTTAATGTGAATAAGCCATTCCTATCTAGTTCTTCCTTTTATTTCCACTTGGCTCGCTAGCATATGCTGTGATATAAGTCTCTGCCATTGCTGAAGGAAGAAAACTTGTTTTGTGATTTGTATCTATCAACTTCATTTCTGGTTTAATTAGGGCGTAATGTTTGCAATACGTCTTAATTTCAGGTGAAGATACACAGGAAGAAAACACTGTGCAGAATATTAGTGTTAATGAAAGCATGCCAATAAGTGATTCTCCATCCATGATCTCTATACCAAATATCATGGGCATAGCTTCAAATTTGGTATTACCCCCTCCTCCCCCAAGTTATTTTATGGGCTATACTCTTCCTCCGGGACATCCATGCAATAGCTTCACACTCCCTCCACCACCAGCAGATAAAAAGCGTACTGGACCACGGCGTAAGTACTAGTTTACTACTGTTGCCTCAGATGTCATATAGTCTGTTATTTTGTACTTAGTATTTTGAATTATTACCCATGATCCCTGCATATATCAATTAATTCCTTAAATTTTTTAAGTTGGTGAGAACATGGAAGGCCTAGCCGCCTAGGATATATTTCAGATTACTTCATTTTGATGATGTTGCTCTTGAATATTCTGGCTTGTTTATGTTTCAGCATGCCCAGTATGTTACCTTCCTGTGGACGAAGCCATTGCACTGATGCCAAGTTTACCCTCACCTTCACCAGTTCTTAAGAATTTAACATTTATCTATGAGGAAAATTTAAGTAGAGATGGAGAATTTGGTGGTTCAGACTTTGGTGGATATCCTACTTTAAAGCAGAGAAATGATTCTTTTGTTATACGAGAGTCAATGAGTGTGCACTGTGGGTATGTTTTGGTTCTTGTTTGATGTTTTCCTTAAGTACAGAATAATATTATTATAAGTTATAACTATAATCTGTCTGTACCAGTTTTTAAACATGATACTCCTATCGTTTTACTCATATCTGTCCATTCTGAATCTTCAATGATGCTTGTGTGCGTCAATCAGATTTGTTAGAGGAATCAAACCTGGCCGTAATACTGGATTTGACATGGATGAAGCTGACGTTCTCGATATGGAGCAGTGTAATGGTGTAGTTGTCGCATCAGCCATATTTGGTCAGTATTATGTGATTTTTCTGTGTTTTTATTTACTTGATTAAGCTAGTAATTATCTAATAAATTAAATATGTTGTTCAGGAAATTTTGATGAGATAAATGAGCCAACAAATATAAGTGACTATTCGAAGAAGACTGTATGCTTCCTTTTGTTTATAGATGAAGAAACAGAAAAATATCTTAAGACTTCTGGCAGGCTGGGAAGCAGCAAAAAAATTGGGTTATGGAGGATTATTGTTGCTCGTAATCTTCCTTACAAAGATGCAAGACGCACTGGAAAGGTCAGAATTATAAATTTGACCAGCACTATTATGAATGCGTAATTAAAACTCACATATGAATTTTTAGTCATTTAACTTGTTTGGCGCTGAAGCCTTATATAATTAGGCTTTTCTCTATGATCTGATCATTTCTGTAGAAAACTAATTGTTGACTGTGGTTTCCTCTTTCTACAGTCTAGGTTGAAGAAGGTAGTATGCATTACTGACCGACACTTATATAGAAATGGGTAGAAAAAATTCTTAGAAGACCTAGTATTGGCTAGATCCCCTTATATGAGCATTGATATTTTTGTCATTTAAATATAATTTTAGATTTTCTGTATAAATTAAATGACATAAATTTTTACCTTAACACTGTTGTGTATTGTTGTTCTAAAAGTAGCACTTTTATATACCTTTTGATTTTGCTACCTTTACCACAGATTCCAAAGCTTCTGTTGCATAGAATGGTTCCAAACGCCCGCTATTCTATATGGCTTGATGGAAAGCTTGAGCTTGTTGTTGATCCATATCAAATTATTGAAAGGTGTATCTCAGTTTCTATCTTTGATATTAGAATATATCTCCATTTTATATTACATAAAGATCAATCTTATCTAGCTTTAGGCCATGGTATTTTCTATATGTATGGAGAATTGAATTTTCTGTCAATTCAGCTCTCATTTCAGTCTTCTATCATTTGCTTGATATAGTCTATCATATTGTTCACTGTTCTATTTGATTCTGGTTAAGACATGTATGACATCTGACTTGTTCAGAATTGACTATCATAATATATGTTATTCAAACAAGTTGCCACCACAGAAGCACTAGGATATGTCCAACCCATTGTTTGATTCATCAGCCAATTATATAATGACCAACTTTTCCAACTTTATCTTTATATGGACCCAGTCATCAATAAATTGTATCACGTCACGTGCTATTTCTCCTTTAATATATATATACTAAATCTCTCTGTCATACTTTAGCATAGAAAACTCTGAAGTCCAAGTATAGGAATTTTTTCTCACAAGGCCGCCTCCTAATTTTTCTAGCACATAAATTCTCTCTTATTTTCCTAGATGAGGTACTTGCTGTAGTAATAGATTGTAAGGAAGAAAACTAATGACTGGTCTGACCATGGACCTTAGAGCCTTGAAATGGTTGCCAGATCTTTTTTTTCTCCAATTATATGTTACCTAGTGGGCTTCCCAAATTGAAGATTCCAATTGAAATTTGTTGTACAGCAATCCTTAATTAAACGTTGTTCTGGTCACAGTTTCAAATTTTCCCCTTAGGAAATGAAAAATGGGTGGAAACCATGAAAGGTTGTTTTAAGCTCTTTAAAAACCCTCTAGTTCATTGCAATCGGGACTTTACATTTACGGTAACATAAGCATAGACACACCTGTTGTACTCATCCCATCTACACATTTTTGACAAGAGAACATATTAAGATAAAGAAGAGGTACGCAAAAGTAGGGTAAGAAACCTCCCAGAACAACCAAAGAAATACAAAATAAAAGAAAAGACATTAGCTCAAAGAGATCGTAAAATTAACCATGTGCTGACATGTTATTTGCCTTCTTCAAAACTTTTCTTTAAGTATTCATGACAGCTCTACATCCTTGTTTCAAAAACCATTTACGACTGCTTATTCTAGGGTTATTCGCTTTTGGGCTAGTAGAGTAACGGTCACATAAAGACTTAAAAGTAGAAACATACTGAAGACTACTGGCTAGACATCAATACATGCTGTAGACTAATGGATCAGGAGTCTTGATATCAACCTCTCTCATCATAAATTAGGATAGTTGTTATCACGTGGTTTAGGCATTTCTTCAAGTTGATGCTTCACCTGTATTAGTACTCATCAGGAGCTGGCATATACGGAGTTATCACCTGTAAGACCTTTACTTTCGGACATATTTTTTAGGCTTATAGAACGGTATTTCTGGTATGAAGTACTAGAGTAGAATCTTGTCAAATGCCTACCTCAGCTTGAAGCATTGTCATTTGGAGACTGTAATTTAATTTCGGACAGCTTCTTCTGTTGCTTAATTTTTTTTTCTTCAGTTGCATATACACTGCCAAATACCATTGACTTGGCAATTGATTATATTCTTCTCTTCCTCCAACTTCCTAGTTTGGGTGGGCTATCAAGGTGTAACAATTTGTTCCCCCATAATCATGACCCTTATATATGCTACATCTTACATGAAAGTCAAGCATGTGTTGTTACTGGATCTTTATATATGCTGACTTGGATATGTTATTGAATGTAATTAATTAGGGGTCATATTTCATGCCTATGGGGCTAGAACATCACAGGAAATTGCTTGCATGCATTCAAGGATGAAGCTTATGGTTTTGTGCTATATTTATTTTGCTTTGTCTGGCCAGAATACATGTATTTGTGCCTTAACCACTTCTCTGGCTCTTATGTAGGTTTTTGTGGAGGAAAAATGCAACGTTCGCCATATCTAAACATTATAGACGCTTTGATGTATTTGTTGAGGCCGAGGCAAATAAAGCTGCTGGAAAGTATGACAATGACTCTATTGACTTTCAGATAGAGTTTTATAAGAATGAGGGGTTGACCCCATATACAGAGGCCAAGCTTCCCATTATAAGTGGTAGGTGAAACTTCCTGTCTTTCTGGGATGAGATGCACCTTGTAATTTTGTACTTTGTTTTTCTAAATCTTAATTGCTGAATTGCAGATGTTCCTGAAGGATGTGTGATAGTACGAGAGCATGTTCCTATTAGCAACCTCTTTACTTGTCTTTGGTTCAATGAAGTTGACCGTTTTACTTCCAGGGACCAGATTAGTTTCTCAATTGTCAGGGACAAACTTTTGTCGAAGGTAGATTTACATGTTAACATGTTATTGGATTGTGAAAGACGCAACTTTGTAGTTCAGGTAATTATTTTAACTTGTTTGGATTGGAGTAGACAAAAAACTTTCAATTGCATAGTTTTTGCAGAAGCTGTCCACTTACTCTAAGCATTTCAAACTCTATTACTTCTTAAAGTAGTCTGTATGAAAATCTTACTTTTTTCTATTCTTTCAGAGAAAAGATTTTCTACCCCAGAAAGTTAAAAAAGAGAAGAGAAGAGGAGGTTCTGGCTTTGCAAAATGGGGCATTTGTAGCTATTTTTGCCTTAGAATACATTATAATTGATTTTGTTTTTGTTTTCCTTATCCACATCGCTTTGGTTTTTTCCCCTGTACTGCTTTTCTATTTATATTGTTTCACACTAAGGTCTGAACATACATCTACTTATTTTGTAGAGAATATGGTTAATTCCATGATTATTATGTTAGAATTGTATGTGTTTTAATTCACATTGCAATCATTGATGTTATGAAGAGTGTACTGCAGCCATCTTGGTTGATGTTTTTGCACGAGGTCCTTTGAAACCTCTGATTTTAATTATTTATATATCATTTTTTTGTTAATGCATTAAATAGTGAAACCAACTTGGTCACTTGATCTCTCATTTATTTACCTTTCTATGATTCAAATCTTTTTTGTGCTTGCAGAAATATCATAGGGATCTACTGAAGCGCCTGGCTCCTCCTGTCCCTGTTGCCCTCTATCCTCCACCTCCTCCACCATCTCCCCCGCCTCCACTACCTGTGCTTGAAACTTCACCTGAAAAGGTTTTAAGTCCTCCTATTAGGAGAGGACCTGGAAGACGTGGGAGAAGGCGCCACCGCAAAGTTGTTGCTGGTAGTAGAGACGTTGATGCAAGTTGAAAAGTTTTGTTCGGGTCATTCTATATTATTCTTTTGCACGTAAAAAAAAAATATCATTCATTGCAGAGCTGAAGGAAAATGTGCAAGATGAATGTTGTATTGTTTCCACATAGACGCTCTTATTCTTTCTACTTTGTGGAATTGTCAATCTTTATTCATTTTTTGTTGTTGTATATATAGTAAAAAATTTCAATAATTATAATATGGGTTGCCACGAAAGTCCTCCCATGTGGTTTACCCATTTTGTTGTTCCATTATTATTATCATCGGAAAAGGGTACTGCTACAGTATTATTCATATATGTTCTTTCTGATTAATAAAGTGACCAAAATTTACCCAAGATTCTCCACCTATTTTTGTTTCCCCTCTTGGTTTCCTGTTGGTGATCTTATCTTCTATCTGAATCCAACACCTTTTGTACATCGAGTCTGGCTTTGAAGTCCATTTTTGTTTGGCAGGGTAGAAATAAAATGGACTAACGTGTTGGGAAATGGGTGGGTATGCTGATCATCACCTGAGTGCCAACTTATATTTGTCCAGAAAGTGAGATTGGTAGGGTCTTTCACTCTGTAAGGATTTTAGTAATGATCAAACGGGTTTTTAATATAAGTTCTTGGGTGTGGTACTGGTATAATAGTTTAATGAATTATTAATAAAAAAATAAAGTTAATTGTATATATTATAAATAATTGGGCATAATTTTATTTACTCAAGTATTATACAATACTATGGAGAAATACAATGTGTAACTAAAAGTAATGTTACTTTTATTCTTTAAAATTTAAATGATACAAAGTATAAAGAGTAACATTCCTTTAAAAGAATTCAAAAATTATCTCTTACATCATATTATTATACGTTAATTGACTAAAAAAAGTTTTTTTGGAGTTTTGTGAGATATTTTTCTCAAAGTATAAAATGCATTATTTGAGAGTTGGGTGAGAGGTATGGGTATGAGACGAGTGCGTAGTTTTGTCTTAATCATGTCCCTTCATCAATAGCTAATAGCTGCAGTAGTTGAGTTTGGCTCCCCGAATCTGATGGCTTGGGATGGGATTTGGATCCCATTATATTCTTTGTTAAAGTAGCATCGCTTTTGATTTTTTAAAGGGAAAAAGACAAGACCATTCTTAAAAGTTTGGTCAGATTTCAGATTCCATTCCATGAATCAAAAACATTTTCTTGGTTTAATTCTATTCTTTATTTAAATTAATATATTTGATAAACAAATCAATAAGAGAATTTGCTGCTAATATAATTAGAAAGATACTAACTTGTGAGATTGTGGTGTGGAATTTATATAGAACACTAAATTAGTTTACTCATGAAAATATTTAGGCTATTTTTGAGTTCAAGTAATTAAAAACCCGTTATAGGATGGGATTAAGAAATTCTCAAACTATTTTGCTCAATAATCTTTTCACCTTTTAAAACATTTTCAACTCAAATGATGTGGTACTTCATTATAGTATTTACCATATTATCAATTAATCTAAAAGATTGTACGTAGGATTAAGAAATTAGTTATGTTAACTTTTTTTCTTTAATTTAATTGATGGTATCGTAATTTACTATATATAAGTTACTACTTTAATTGGAATAAAATCTTTCCTAATTTGATGAAAGACCCATAATCATTCCCCCAATATTTTATGTGCCTAAATTACTATTTTATTTTATATTACTTGATAATCACTAAATTATCATAATTTGTAACTTATATACACTCAATTTATTGGATCCAAATTAAATTTTTTTAATTATAATTATTAATTTATTTTTAAATAATCACAATTAATTTAATAAAATATATATTTTTTACGTGTTAAAAATTAATCGATATATATATTTCAATTCACTTATTTTTTATTAAATAAAATTATTTCAACCAAGTGGGGTTGCTACTTTGAAATGTAGAAGAATTTGACAATGACATGCACATCAATGGACAAATCTTAAATGGCATTGAAAAGCAAAACAGGCGCAGTGGTCAAATTGGGACAGGCCGCACCAAATTGATCCTAGTCAGCAATCATAATCTGTCGGCGATTTAGACATGCCACGTGTCAGAATCGTGGAGAATTCTCCAGTGCATGTTACAAGGAAGGGCCCCACTAGATCCTTATCTTGAATCTCTATCCTTCTTTGTATTAGTCTCAGAATCTTTGCTCAAAAGTTTCGATTAAACAAAAAAAACGAAATTCAGATAAATAACACACAAAAGAGAGAGCCATTTAAACGTTCTTCCATCGTCTTCTTCCCATAGCGTAAAGCTGAGAGGGGTTAGGGTTTTTCCGACTTTAATCATGTCGAAACCGTGAAATAGCAGTTGTTCGCCGCTAATCAAATGGGATCTTCGCCGGCATTTTTCGTGATTTGCATCCTCCACTCTCTGATCGCTGTTACCAGTGGGGCCCTGATGATGTTCTACATGAAGGAGGTCTACACATTTGGGCATGGGGTGCAGGCAGCGACGAAGCTCTTGGGATCTACCCCGCATGACCAGCTCTTGATCAAAACCTCCGATTCGTTTTCCGGGTTGCTGCTGGTTTCTATTGGGTTCCTTCTGTTTATGGTTTCTTTCGTAAAGGACAGAGATTTTCAGGTGTTTTTCGCCCAAGGGTGTACGGTTCTTCATGTTTTCATGGCTCTGTGGAGAATTTCCTTCGAAAGGAAGGTGGAGGACCTCGCCTGGGATTGGCTTAGGCAGACAGTTGGCGACATTCTATTGGCCCTGTCGTGGGTTTTCTTTCTTATTTACTCTTGGAGAGAGAAGTATGATTAGCTTCCGCTCCCCATCCTGTTTTTGCAGATCGGTATAATTCCCTGCTTCAAATACCTTGTAAAAATGGGATTTCGGATAATTCTATCATGGGAGTGATTTAGATTTACATATTAGCTGTGAATTACCTCGCGAGCTCAATTGATGTGAAAACACCGAAATGGGGCGTCTTTAATAAATTGCTACCTGAAAATATTCCCCTTACAATAACTTCCTACGTCGGAATACATGAACATTGACTATACTCTATAGTTCATTACAACAGAAATCTTTGTAAAGAGAATTTCTTTTGGATAAATATATCAGACTAATCAGTAATTCTTGTTCTGCTAAGGATATAAGTTGACTACCTTCAGTTGCCAAGGATCATCTGTTCATTTCATCACTTCTTGTAGAATTTTTGCACTCTCTAGATTAAATTGATATTTCACTTGTAGAGTGCCATTAATGGATGGCTTTTGATGAAGCATTTGTTGCGCAGAATGTAAGAATTTCATTAACTTAGTTAAACAGTAAACAGTGATCCTTGATGGGCAAGAGATTGATCAAATGTTCCAATTGTCTTGTTCACAGTAAACATTTGATGAAACTAGATTTATACCTGTCTGATGCAAGGAACTTGTCTTATCTTATTATATTAAAACAAATTAAATTATGGTATATGAAACTATTGTATTATGACCATCAAAATGAAATGGATGGAAAATTTATGTAAGGGTTTTACCGGTGTGAAGAAATAGCAACATAATAACTGTTCATGATTCTTTGATACATAAATTGCATACAGCAAATTACCACCAAAACAACATTGACAAGGTATGCAAAGTTCAAAACATTACCATTTTAAAAAGAACCACCATTGAAAGTTCATGATCAGGTCATCTCCACCCTTTTATTTCCGTTTTAGTACTTTTTTTAATGTACTATCCAAATTCAATGGCTGAAAGCATGTGACTAACATTGAATGAGTTTGTGTATTTACTCAGATAAAATGCCAATATGTCCTTGACTTCCAGTTTATAGTTTACTGCGTGTTGATATTGCAAGAAGGACATAGTATATATGTCAATGTCTTTATTTCACTTTTTGCTATACACATTGTATGCATGATTACATATGGATAATGGTGCATTTGTTTCTTGTGATTCATCTTGTCACTCTGTGATCCAATAGTAAATTGTTATTGTTATTTCACAGTTCAGATGTTTGGGATTGTTTTATCTGGTTCTTTGGTGTAAAGAAATCCACTCATGTAGGTTTTAATCCTATCTTTAATATCATAATATGTAGAAATCAGATAGGTAATCTATTTTCCTGGATGTGTGTGTACATAGGCTTTGAATGGACAAGCATGTCCTCCGTTCTGAAGCTATGATTGCTTGCTGCACAATGATTTTCTATATTCTTTTATTTTATATCGCATATAGGGTATTGCCTGTCAAAAAGCTGTGCTTGCATTTCCTCACATCCTGTGCTTGGCTAATTTGCTGAATGGCCATAAACCAAAGTATTTCTAGCTGGAGGTTGACATGTTTCAAAGCTATGTTTGTCTGAAAGTTCATGTACTTGATCTATGTTTTTTGAGTGGCAATTGAGCTTGATTGTTATTGAGATTTTTTTGGAAGCACTTGAGTTTCTCTACACTGCACTAAGCGATTTCATCTATAGGCTAGCATAATAACGCTCAAAGACATAGAATTTGTTATCAGATTTTGTACTTACATAATAATTAGCAGTTCAACATGGACCTCCAATTTGCCAGGTTGCCTACAAACTCATGTAGATATGTGATGCTAGTAGGACCCTCATGCTTAAATTGATTTACTTGGGCGATTTCCGACCAACTAGACAAATGTTGAGACGCCATCAAGCACAATTCTATGGTTATGAAGTTTTCATTTTCTTCTAGTGTATGTTACAAGTCAGAGATAAATTGTAACGAATTTAACTATTGGACTGTCATACTCTTTGGCACCCCTCTTCTAGTGGTCGCAGCTCCTGAGCTTGAAATGAGCAGCTCATATGTGAAACTCCAGCACCACGCCTGTTCCTAAGTTTTGAATCATGTCTTCTCTTAATCCCCTTGACTCCTTCTCTATATTTTTTATCTCCATCGAAAGTTGGTCGATAATCTCAGGTTCCCTCAACCATGAGGATATGTCATGTCTGTCTCCTATATATTCGTCATTGGGTAAGTATGCAGATATTATATCAATCTCTGCCCTGAACTTTGTTGCTTGGAATAAACCTGGCAATGATGATAGGAAGCATCTCTGTGGATCTGTGACAAAATCAGTGTAGTCGGGATCCTCCTCCCTGTGTACTAGTCTTCTTTTTAATGGTGAACAAGTTGGGAAATCCCCTCTATGATTGTGTTGCCCAAAGTTCAGTGCAGCATGCTGCGCAGATACAATGAAGATAAAGGTGGTAAGTGTGGAGAAAAGATCATTGAGCTGGCAAATTTTGGCCACCAGCTGGCATTTTGAAAAAGATCACGATGTCTGAGATTGATGGATTCTTTGTGGCGCTAGAGCTCATCGTCAGAAGAAATTCCATTGTCAACTTTGTAGTAAAAATTTACTCAACTCCGGCCCAACTTTTTATGCTGGACCATATGAGGAGCCGTCAGATGCATAACAGCATAAGGATAGTATTAAATAAGCAGTATATCACCATACGATTGGGTTGCCAGGCCAAATCGCCAGTCTCTAGAGGCAGCTACAACTAATTCGCAGGCAGTACTTGCCCGCAGTGAAGTCAGTCTCAATGAATTGTCCTGCGTTGGCCATTGCATTTACTTCAGTGTGTGTCACATGTGGGGATGCAGAAACTTGAATATGGGATGCATCACACTCGATTGTCGGTGAGTAGCAATTACAAATGGTTCCATACATGCATGTATGCGTAACCTGTTCGATAATTAGAAGACAATGGCATAATGTAAACTATTTATCTATACTTTGGCTAAGATTTCTAATCTCCTGTTTAATTGCTGCTCTTTAAGAAAATTACTTGATGTGTTTGAATCCCCTGTATTAGCTAGAGGCTAGATAATTTCTTCATTCCTCCGTTGTGACGTTTGAGTTGTACAGTTGGCCAATTTAGAGAGAAATTTTTCACATTCTCTCCGTCTCTCTTTCCTTAGAAGCTAAAGTTCTGAGTATAATATAAACCAAATTGTAATTACATAACTTCGTAGCATGAAATGCTTAACATACGTAACAATGAACAATAGTAAGACACTTCTTTAATTGTGCATTTCAATGACTTATTAAACGTGTTTCATCTGATCAAGAAGAAACTTTGATTGAGAATTATATATTTTCATTGATACCACATGGCGTTGATATCCCACAATCATTCACAATGTGAATAGTAAATAAAACAAGCCCAACCAAATGCAATTTACAAGGCGATTTCAATCTGAAAGACTCGAAAATGATGGAAACCATACTGTAGTAATTTAGTCAAAACAGAAGGATATGCCAGCTACCAGTTTGTGTACAGCTCAATTCAAACTCAGCCCTAGGTCACGTGATAAAGCAGGACCTTCAAACTCTTGCCTCCTAAAAATATTATGAGCAGGAGAAGGAAAAGGCTATAGAAACACATTACCCAAATAAACTTAACTGGAGGAATGAAAAAAAAAAAAAGTTATACTAAAATGCGAAGATTACAAGACATCGGGTGACACTATACTCTAGCTGTGGAAGAGCTTATTTGTCACAAATTATAATCGGACAACATCCTGGAGACAATCATAGAAGTGAGAGATATTAATCTTCTCTTTGCCAGAAAAGACTTCTTCTGCAGATCCACCTTGTTCCCCTTGGGCTGCCATCTCAATCAACATGTATAGCTTCTTGATGGGCATCTAAAATGAAATTGAGCATGAACAAGAGAAGTTAGAGTGTATACCAATATCAATATGCAATAATTACCTTTTGGTAACTACTGGTTTTTAACTGAATTAGCCATGCAAAATAAGAGGCAAAACAAACACAACTGACTGCCTGGTGCCTACAATAGCATGTGTAGAATGCTAGAGATTACCTAATCGGAACCAAGAAATGAAAAACAAAGCAACGATAAAATAGAAGGAAACTCCATTTACAACAAGAAATGACAGAATAAACAGACAGAAGTTCCAACAGCTAGTTCTACTAATAGAGGAGGTATGCAGGATTAGCACCAAAAGAAAAACTTCCCTTCATATAAAATTATTGGAAATCTCTAATTTTACAACCCAGGAAATATTAATACGATACAATTAAACCAATGGAGCCCACCAATGGGGTGATTAAGCTTACATCATTCAAAGCCTCTGCAGCAGCATCAACATCTTCCTCAGCAAAAACATTCAACTGTTGTAGCACCTGAAATTCAAAAAAGAACGAGGAAATTAGAATATGTTTTGAGCTTGCAATATTACATGTATAAGCTATAATTTGGCATCTAAATTCAATATACTCATTAAGTTATTCATCCATATTCAATATTAGCAAGAGCTACAAGAACTTGAAATTTCTAAAGACGAATGCTGCTGCTCTATAATTGTTAGAAAATAAAATTAGAAGAGTCAACAGAAACTATTGTTTGAGGGAAGAGACAGATTTCTTATTCAGAGAACTGAAATACATTATCAACATTACCAAGAAACAATTAAACCTTTTGAAGAAAGAGATAACCTTCTTATTGCACATATAAATAACATGCGATTAGCCCACAAGCAAAAGATAACACCACAATGTTAAGGACAATAGAAGTCTACCTTCTTTGCATCATTTGTGTTCAATGTTGGAACATGGTAAGTGACCGAGAAAGTATCACAAAATCCAATCGAGTCCAAGAAAACCAATTCACTTGTCGTACCAATAACCATGAGTTTTTTCCCCTGACAACATGGTTTAAAATGTACTTTAGTAACAGTGAGAATTAGGCCACATTGGCAAATTACTATTATTTTAATTCGAAAAAAGGAGAGCCCAAGACGTCAGAAACTCTTGCTACACGGCTGTCTATGGACTTAGTCACTGATATTTCATTTCCATTTGGTGATTCTGGCCATGTGGAGATGAACTCTCAACAGGTAAAGAACCATCACAGGTTGCAGCATTGCATTAAATAAAATGAAGATTAGAACACATCTAAAGACCCAAGCACAAATTCAGGTTTATGAGCTGCTAAACACCAAAACAATTTGAATTCAGGGAGGTGAGAATGATAGATGATTATGAGCAAATTAGACAATTTTTTTTGGTCAATTGGGGTGGGTTACACAATGGAAGGTAACCCTCTCCCTTCCCTCAAATCTTCCCCACCCTGGTAAAGGCGAAATTTGAATCCAGGTCCTTGTGCTCACTGTTAAGGCATCAGGTTTCCAACAACAAAGTCAGATAAGCAAGTTGAAACCATTCGACCTCTATTCAATCCAGGTTCAACCCGAATTTGTTGCTCTTACTTTTGCTTTCAAACATTGATCAACATATATGCTTCAAAAACGAACTGAAAGGGAAAATTTGAGGAAAGGAACCAATAAAGGCTGTGTTAGCCAATAAGACAAGGACAGATAGGAACCTTTGGAGGAAGCCGTTTTAGCAGCACCAGTAGTGTCTGAGAAATCAAATTTGAAAATCGTGGACCAATGGCCACATACTCCAGTAATCTGCATCAATGTTCAAAGAAACAAATGGTGTTATACGTTAAGGAGGAATTATTGTCAAGCATGAAAAATAATGATTACAAATGTTACCTCTCAATGTCATCAAGAATAATGACGCTCAATGGTGACTTGTATGCATCCTCAAAAACCTGTTAGAAGATACCACTATATTAAAGGCCTTAGAATTTTCATAATACAGCTTACAAGCTAGGCATTTATAATACTAAACCATCATGTCTTAGTAGTCGTTAATGTACTAAAGCTTATTAAAAAATGTATGGGAAAATACGAAGTATAAACTTGGCTCGACATGCACCAAAGCCTCACTTATAAACCAGTAACTAATTCTTCAGAAATTATGTAGACTCAATTCAATTAAAAGAGAGGCTCAAATTCTTAGTTATGACAAACCTTGATAATCTGTGCACATTTACTGCTTTCGTGTAGACCAATCATTGATTCAGCTGAAACCTACCCAATTACAGAAATTAAAAATCAGAAACATCAATACTTAAGTAAAAAGTCAAGGCACTATACATTCCTGAAGCGGAATGCTCAAGATAATGAGAGAACTTACAATCTTGACATATGGGAAATCACTGTCAATACCAACAGTAGCTGCAAGTGCAGTTTTACCACTGTAACAAACAAGGTAATTTCAGAAAAAATCTGATTACAAAAGCTAATGAAGATGAAAACTCACATACCTGCCACTAGGGCCTTCCAGAAGACAAGTAACAAGTGGGCTCCCTTTACTCACTTTAACTTGCTCCACAAGTAGCATAGCTCTTTGATAAATGTGCTTATGTCGATCGCCACAGTCCACCATGCCACCAAGTCTATAAATCCCATAACAAAAAGTTAATTAGGCTGGTTTTTGCTAGACTTCCAAGCTTAGATTTTAAACCGCCAGATGGTCACATGTATCATAAAACTAAATAAATATTCTTTAATATAACAACATTGATGAAACAACCAAGTTGCAAAAGTATGAGTACAGTAATAAACTATCCAAGGGCTCCCTTAAACTCAGTCTGCAAGAATCTCACCAGTACATCTCAAGTCATCACTTTACTTGGTGTTCCACATTCAAAGAAAGAGAGGTTGTGGACAATCTTTCATATAGCTTGAAAATTGTGAACTTTGAGGTTCTTTTGTTCTATGTTAATCAGATTAAGAGGCAACAGAGTCTGAATTGCTCTGATAATGGAGGTGTAAAATGGAATGGGTATAACGCTATATTTTCCAGCTAGTATGAGGTGCTAAGACTGAACCAAGAAATTTGAAGCATGAATTCCAAAGAGTTTGCAGGCCATCTTATCAATTTCATATGCCCCAAAATGAAAGACGTTAATTAGTCCCACAAATGATATGTTTAGAATTATTTGTTTTGTTGTTGGTTCCTCAAGGAGTCCTTTTATGTAATTTGGAAAAATTATAGCTATGAAAAATGAAAATATAGATTAATTTTCCATTAATTAAAGAAGAAGCAGGGAGGAGGGAGACCTAATGAATCTTGTCTGTCATATTTCAATCCCATTTTTATATCATGACATCATCTACTCAAGTCTAACAAGGCAATTATAAATACCCTGAGGTTAAAAAAGAGCACAATGGCTCAAGAGTCTTTCACCGTTCTTTTCACAATTTTCAACCAACTAAATCTAAAACAGATCTTGCTGCCAAGAGATTTTGAGCAGTTGTCAAAGAACAACAACAGTAACATGTTACTGATCTTTTGAAAGAACCACCAGCTCATTATGTCATTCTGCACATAGTATTCAACTCAGACTGCCTAACAACTTAATTCTCAAAATTGTCTTCTATAAATAGCTTTTAATATGCAAATTTTCAGAACAGTTAATGAGGTAAGAATAAGTAGAATTGAATCAATGTATTTACTTTTGAAAATCTCAAGTTATGTAATTAAAAGCACTACCTGCATCTTTCAAGGTCATCAGTTGAAGCTCCAAATGCGGGAACAACTTCTTGAAGTGCATTCAAAAAGTCATCCATTGTGACCTTGATATTCTCTTCCTCCACTGGCTTGGTGAGGTCATCTAAACTCAGTTGTCTATTTAAAGCAAACGAGACTGCACTTTTCACAACACCTTCAAGTTCTGCACCACTATAGTTTTTTGTTCGAGCAGCTGTGCAAGAGCAGAACAAGCAATTCATAGTAAACCACCATGGCCTTCATAGTTTAGAAGGCACATCTCAACATCAGAAGTTGCAGATTTTGTTTCTGCATTTGCAAATTTTAGAAGGAAAGAATATAGAGCAACCTGATCAAAATAACTGATTACGAATAACGTCTAATTCATTCTCTTATGCCCCCTCTCAAGGGTTACTATAGATTTACATTACTGCACTGAACCCATTAGTCAAAAGAAAGCTTTGGCAAATCATCAAATACAATCATGATTTCTTCCATTTACAAAGCAAAGAATTGTATTATAAAGAATCTGAATGCATTGATGCTTTACATATATCTTTGCAGAGACCTTAAGAGGGTGCATGTCAAACTCCGAAAAATAGATAACTAGGTAAAATGACGTTGGTTTTAAAATCTTGAGTGACTGAAATTTTAAAACCAGTTTTATCTTTTTTTAACTACTTCAGAAAAAAAAAACTATACAAAGTTAGTTTATACTTAAGCAATTATAATGAAATCGAAAGTTTCCTTATTTCTCTCCTCCTCCTCCTCCTCCTCCTCTCTCTCTCTACATTATTTAAATTTTCAAAATTGGTTAAGCAAGTTTTACCAAACAATATTTGATATTAAAACTAGTTTAAAAGTTAAAACCAAATTTTCAACAAAATATTTTGCTAGTGCCAGTAAGAAGCATAAGCATCCAATTTATTGTTTACTTTCAACAAAGAAGTAGATGTAGAAAACAGATTTAGGACTTAAGCATCACTAAACACATACCAAGCTCTTGAAGGTTCACATCAGGAGCTAGAAAAGAATTCTCCTTCATCTTGTTAGTATGAATTTGAAGAATCTGCATTCGGCCATTTTCATCAGGAAGGCTTATCTCAACTTGGACTTCTAGTCGCCCCGGCCTACAAGACATAAGTAAATGATGATTAACTATAAGGTATGCATTACACACATACATAGCTACTGTACAAGTAATCACAAGCCACACTAGATTGGCTGACACTTTCAGTGCATAATGAACAATAGCATATCCTAATTGACTATTTACTATTTACACTTTCCATGAAAAGTAGGTTATCCAAGAATCTGGGGTAGAGGAGGAAGATAAACAGACCTCAAAAGAGCTTCATCAAGCATGTCCTTTCTGTTGGTCATTCCAATAAGCAAAACATTGTTTAATGATTCCACACCATCTATCTGCAAACCAAGCAGATAATCTCTTAGCTATACTAATAACTAATGGAGAAAGATTTATACTTTTATCAAGAAAGAATTCAAGATCTTCACCGACCTTAGTAAGAAGTTGGTTCACAATACTATCATGAACTCCAGTGCCATCTCGAGTAGAACCTCTTGACTGCAAAAGACATACGAGGAAGCATGTATATTATTTATAGTATCAGACAATTCAATCACAATATAAATTCAAACAATGCGTGTGAATTACTTGGAGAACTACATGCAGATTTTCAAGGTCCCAGAATGAAATGTTGCTATCATATTCCCAATGATCAAATTTATGCACATGCATATAATAAGACAACTTTTAGCAACAGCTTAAATATAATGATTTCATTAGTTAAGGCTAGCTCATTAACTGTAATTAACACATTGACAGCACCACCAATGTACTAGTAATACTACAATAATGACTGATGTTGAATTGTTGATATATAGCTGAGAAATCTCATACCTTACAAATAGCATCAATCTCATCAAAAATTATGACATGCAAATCACTTTCATCCCCTACAAATTAAAAACGGAGAATGAGATCAATAAATTATCAGAAATTTTAACTTAGAGGTACATGTAATTCTTCTATACTCCTTACCTCGGGTCCTCTGATCTTGTTCAGCATCAGCAAAGAGGTCCCTCACATTCTTTTCAGTTTCCCCAACAAATTTACTCAAGACTTCAGGGCCATTTACAATCTAGTACAGGTCAAAGAAATCCATCAACCACCACAAAAGATTATTATTAACTATTATTAACATTTAGAAAGCAAAATGTTATACAGTATACAAATTTAATTAATTTCAATTCTAAAGTCTAAAAATTAATCAAACATGTCAATTAGCTTAGGAACATGAAACTAACCAGAAAGTGTAAACAGTATAGCAAGTTATATACAGAAGACATAAAAGTAGGGTGACAATTGATTCTGAACCAAGGGAGAGTTAAAGTCATTTAAATAAGGCTCATGACAGACACATTCAAAAAAATAGAAAGGAGAGAATCTCTTTCTTCTTAATCAGGGTAAGAATTCAGGACTTCTTTTTCCAAGCAATTGGAAAATATTATTAAATCAAAGCTACTCCGTAAAGAAAGGGACTCAATATTGTCAAATCAAGCCAGGATTCATAATCAACAATCAGCCAATTTGAAGTAAATAGTAGTAAAAAGCACAAAAATTTTATGTCATAAAAGCTTTTTGGAAGTAGAAAATTAATTTTTTTACACAAATAATCTTTTATTAGGCAATGGATAAAAAGAATTGTGTTTTGCCAAACTTTTATGTGAAAAGATAGTAGGACAAAGAATAAAGCACCATTGGTGCTAATGTTAAGAAGACCATGTTTTGAGGCAGTTACAAGCCCGCTATGATTCAATAATTAAGAGACTGAGAGATATATCAGAAAGTCTTATCTCCATTGACTGTTGACTGCATACAAAATAGTTTCATATAGATGCACATATTTCACTTCATTACATAAGCATATGGGATAATTTCCAAACCTTCGGTTCCTTCCCATTCAAAATTTTTCCAATTTGACGTGCCATAAGAGTTTTTCCAGTGCCAGGAGGCCCATAAAGCAGCATGCCCTTCACATGCTTGATCCCTAATCTGGAACCTCAAAGGCTTCCAAGTAAGAAAATGATACATAATAAAACTAACAAATTAAGTGGGTTTAATTTTTGAAGTAAAAGATTTATTACTTAGATGTCACGTGGGGAGGGAAAACACGAGACGCAAAAGCTCTTCGAAATATATCTGCAAACTCTGCACTCAGGCCCCCAATACCCAGTGACTCAAGATTAAACTCCTTCTGCTTAAAAATGTTGCTTGTGGCAGCCTCACGCTGATTGACAATCTGCAAAGTACAACATGAACCAATTAATTTATTTGAGGATAATTAATACTAGTACACAGTAGAATGCAGTCAAGATGTTATTATAACGTGCTATTTTCAAGATAGTATTGGCCAATAGCTCACTCTGGATCACAAGTTTGATCAAACCAGCAATAAGGAGATGAAGAAAGACTATTTCAATAAAATTGGAAATGGCTCAAATGTTATGTAAAATTTAAAGCCGAAGTCTTCAACACTTGGCTCCCATGTATTTTTTAGCAAAGAAGATTAACATGTTCTTTGAACAAGAAAGAGCACATATAATAACAATCAATACTGAATAACTGAACTTAGCCTTCTTAATGACATGCAGAAGATGCAACCACTATTCTAGCATCAAGGACAGCCAAACATTCACCTAACCACAATCAGCAGGAAACTAAAAAACAAAGTAGAGAAACTCACCTTTATTCCACTATCACGCGATGTTTCAAAAACAATGTATGTATCATCCGATAGCATCCCTCTTTCAAGAGAATTAGACTTATCACGGCCCTCGATGACAGCTTGACTGACCGCAAAACTATAATTATTTCCATGATACTCAAACAATACTTTCTGCCCTGCAGTCATAACCTGCATAAAATAAGATTCATGTTCAAAGACTTTAACATATAGACCTATAGTACATCACCAAAAAGAAATAAATGTATACAAAAAGAGCTAATAAATGGACCCAGAACACAGAATGTCTCCAAACTTCCTGAGAATTAGAAGAGAATTTGAGAAGAGATAGAAAAAGGGTGAAATAAGAGGGGAAGGTTTACGACAGAATAACATATATAAGACACCAAAACAACATGATCATGGGTAAGTAATCTAATGAATATTAAATCATTAACCTGTACTCAATCTCTAGTGATTTCCATTCTTGTGTCTTTACACATTGCCAGTGACTAATGTGTTTACCTTTGATCCAATTAAATGCATGGATTCTTCAATACTAGTCTTAATACAATGACAACTTGTCCCCTTCCCCTTGTTCCAGAAGAGCTACTGGAACAGAAAATCATTTTCTCCAGATATGATTTCAGAATCAAGAATACACCCAAATGACAACTAAGATTCATAAATCACTAGCGAAGGAAAAGCTATCATATTCAGGGATACAGTATTTTACATAGAATAACAATATAATTTTAAAGCAACTATAATGTATCTTTTCATCTAATTATCATGAACTATATATAGTATTGTTTCTGATAAGTGATTGACACATATGCAAATAATAACCGAGAAGCTATATAACAACCAGATGACTTTTTCCTATTGTATCCCAGATGCCTTCTAACAGTGACTAATCTAGACAAGACGTTTTGAAGTTCCCCAATTAGTGGTATTATCATCTAGCAACCACTGAGCAGTGTAACAATCAGAAACATTATAACAAGCATTGACAATCCATAAATGACAACTGAAAAAACAGTGATCTATTGAAAAACTCCACCTGGTTTACGAATCTCTTTTTAAGCTGCTTAGCCAGCAGAACAGCATCAATCTACAAGATAGAGCATCATTTTCATTCGTAAGGTACTCTAGTTAGCAGTAACTTAATAATAAACTGTTGAATAACGGTGCCTTCAATAAATTTTCAAATCTACTTGCCTGTTCACTTCTAGCTCCCCTTTTAATGAAGTCCAATTCAAGGGTTAGCACCGCCAGATTGAAATTGTCAGGTGGCACGAATCTAAAACAATAGGTATAGATAATAAGAAACTAAAATAGATCAGCACAAAGCAAGATACAAGCTGTAACTAACTATCTAACCTGCTCACAGATATCGATTCACTAGCAGAGACTTTGGCACACCGACGTTGAATCGAATTCAGCGCAATATGGCCACTGGGTACGCTTCCGTGAGCAGTATGCCTCAGTTAAGGTGACAAAAGTAAGAAAACGTCGATTTTTAAGAATCCATTCATAACCCAATTCAGCAAAGTAATCATCCATGTTCCCAAATTGGCATTCGCATTACAAAAATGAGGCAAGACTCAGTTGTTCAAGAAAATTCAGCAAGCAATAGAAAGTGAAAAACAAGACTAAATTTCCTACAAGTTTGAAAAGGATATGCGAGAGAGAAGATGAAGGAGTCGGCGACCAAAGCGAGGAAGACGTTTTTGGAACCAGGGACAGCGAAGTTCTGAAGATCAGAGGGTGAGCAGAAGGCGAGATTGGTGAGAGCGAGGTCCTGCGACGGTGTGTTGGTGACGATCATGGACGTCGAAGTGGATGATAAAAACCCGAAACGACTCGCCATCGCCGGTGAGATCTATGTACTATTCTTGGAAGAATAGTGGTGAGAACTGAGAAGGGACAGGATCTGCGCGGGAGAGAGTTATAAAACGAACATACGCGTCTAACGCCTGGTAAATTTAGTATTACTAGAAAAAAACCACGCCGTCATACTATTAACTAACTTACTTATACCTTTATCTTTTCTTTCTTCCTCTCTCTTTTTTCCATCTCTTCTTTCTCTCTTTTTTCCAACTGAGGGTGTTGAAGGTGTGGGAGTACGAAAATGTGGAAGGATCATTTCTCTAACTTAGTAAACATAATTGTATTAACTAATAAATAACTAGTGTGGCAGTGCATGTAAATTTACTTTTAAATAAAATGTTAACTACTCTTCATTTATTATAAAAAAAAGTATAACAAAATTTAAAAAATTTAACCATCCCCTATATCTTAAAAGATAAAAAAGAGAAAATTTTAAAAAATAATATAAAAATTATAATAATAAATTTAGTTTGATAATCTAACTCAAATATATGTTTATTAATATATATATATATATATATTTAAGATTAAACATGGAATCAAATTTATCATTGTCTTTTCAATTTTTGTCTTTCTCTTTTTTAAAGAATGAGATAATTAACTAATATTATTTTTTTAAACAAATTTTAAATATAGTGAGTACTTTAAATTTTTACTTAAAAGGTGAATTAATATGTATATTAGTGCATGGCGTTATTATATATTAATAAAATAAATAACAAAATTAGGAAAATATCACCAATTTACATTGTCTCTGCTCTCTACCTTGATTTGGCTGGTTTACTAAATGACAACTTTATGACCATTTGATATTTAGAAAGTGTGTGCTTACAACTTACTTTGTGTTGTAATTTCAAGATGAATGCATATCGTGTGTTTGGGTGAATGTCTAACATAATTTTCACTTCTTCCTCCTCAAACCAACTTACATTTTTGTTAGTGATTATTAGTTGTTATTTGTCTAAATTTAAGGACAAATATACTTAGGTTAACACAAATTTATTGCATAACAAGAATCACGTTAAGCACAAATATCCCATTAGTTAAAAGTCCATATGGAAATCTCGATTTTCACCTATTGATTAGTGGCGACAAAATTAGTCCAATCTAGTGGCTTGGCCTAATATAATCCAAAAATTAATTGAGTTGAGCTATTAACAAAATGACCCCAAAAAATTGGGCTTTTCGAGTCCATCCTATTGTGGCCCGTGGCCTGATCGAATCAACAACTAAAATTAGGGTGAAAAGAGTCTAGATGTAATATATTTATAGGTACTTTTTTTTTTACAATATAAAATTTATGATCTACCTAATTGATTGACCTTAATTTTTTTTGTTCCTTTTGAGGTTTAACCTTTTTTCTCTATACTTTCTTGCAAGAATGTTAATGGCTAAACATATTGAAAAAGCATATGCAACAGTAAAAAACTTGATTTCTTTTGTTTTCAATTATAATTGATGGATTGATCATTGAATGAGAATTGTAGTGGAGAATGAACCACAATTTGAAAGAAAAATAAAACACTAAATTAAAATGATGGAGGTTAAAATATAAAATATAGTTCATACAAAACAAAATACAGTCATCGGTTTCTTGTTTCACAAATATTATTTTTTTCTTTTTTTCTTTTTTTTTTCTTCCACAATTGTTATAATTTAATAAGAGAATAAATTTTAACAACATTATTTTTTAAAAGTATTCTTTTAACATAAATTTTGTTATTAAATATTAAAATTAAAAAATTACAATTGAGTATATAAACCAATAAGATCAACTGTGTGTATATGTATGTATATATATCTTATATTTTGTTTATAATTTTACTATTTTTAGCAAAAAAATAAATTATAATATTTAAATAAAAATTATTAATAATTATAATTAAGATTAGATTTTGTTGCTAGCCATATTTAAATTTGGGTTGACTCCTTTCTTTCATTAGTTAGCCGGGCCATACCTAATTGCCAGGTTGAGATATGATAAAGAAAAAAAAACACACTTCAATATAAATTGTTAACACACAGTATATTTCATTTATCAATTTAAAAAATTCAATAGTAAATTAACATTTTAATCTTTTAAATTTACACTTTATCTCAAAATTGTTTCTTACTTTTAAAATGTATTAAAATGGTCTTCAATTTTTACTTTGTCATTAAAATAGTCCATTCGTGATCTGTTAGTTTGTTTAATAGAAATATTGAGGGGGATGACAATGATATTGAGTTGAATGTTATTTGTTCATGTCTTTTCAATATTTTTGTTAAGAAAATTAACAAAGAGATTATTTTGATGACCTAAGTAAAAATGGAGGACATTTTGAGATATTTTGAAAATGAAAGATCATTCTAAAAGAAAATTTAAATTTGAAGGAGTAAAATACTCAAAATTCAATGACAATAATTTTAAAAATTTTAAAACATCAAAAAATAAACAAATATTTGATTTAAAAAACTAATAGTTATATGAACTAAATATATAATTAAATTAATACATTTAAATATTACTTGGTAACATGTGTACTTTTATTATGATGTTAAATAAATTATAAAATTTACAGTATATCAAATTTAAGTAAAAAGCTATCACAAATTAATAAGAATTCATTTTTAAGAATAAAATTACATAACATTTGAAAAATGGAGATAGATGACCATAGTAAATATATAATTAAACCTTAAAAGTATAGGTCATCAGTCCGTTTAGGATGGCTTTTGTAAAGCAGTTTCTTTTAAGTGTTTCACCTAGTTGTGACTTGTAATTTTTTAGTGAGAAGGGAAAATAATAGAAAATCTTTTGGGTAAATATAATATTAAAATATTATATAAATTAAAAAAAATTGTTTTCTTAATAATTTTATATGTATAAATTTTTTATTTTGTTATATTTAAATATAACACATTTACTATTTTAATAAAATAAATTTTATATAATGACATTCAAATGTTAAATATTCTTTTAATTTAACACATATTTAAAACATATGTTAACATATAGGAATTAGGAACCCATCGACCCTTGAAATGTTTGTCCAATCAAGAATGTTACTTCACCAAAACAAAAAGGTCTCGTTGAGATTCCACCAAAAATGAAGAAAAAGTAATTAAAAAAAAAAAAACTACCGAGAACCGAGTAGTGACCACTGACTACCGAGATCAAAACCCATAAACCTAGAAGAGCTCCAAAAGCATCCATGGCGAATAGGCGGTGTCTGCAAGCTCTAACGCGGCAGGCCTCAGCATTTCTCTTTTCAAACCCAACTCTCCAATCACTCCCAGTTCCGCCGACGTTGCCGAACCCACCTTTCAACACCCTTACATCAAGCTTCCTTCACATTCTCACCGTTACCAGACCCACCACCGGGTGTGCGCAATGGTCCCACCTACGTTATTTCTCATCCGGCATACAAAACGGTGACAGCAACGAAGGTAAAGAGATCGAAGACGATAGTCATGGAGAAGAAGAAGAAGAAGAAGAGGAGGAAGAGAGTAGCGACGACGAGAATATCACGGTGTCAAGTGGTGGGAAAAGGGAGTTAACGGCAGAGGAAAAAGAAGCAGAAGCGGCTGCCATTGGGTACAAAGTGATAGGGCCTCTTGACAAGAATTATAAGGTTTTCAAGGCATACGAGCCGGTTTTCGCTGTTGTTCAGGTGCAATTTTCAAAATTGTTTTGTGTAGTTCTTATCGAGTAAGAATCTGTGTGTGTGTGTGTATATATATATATATATATCAGTTTTTCATTCTTTTTGTCTTATTTATTTTTATTTTTGGAGTCTAGATCGGTTCGCACCAGTTTAAAGTAAGCAACGGGGACAGCATTTTCACTGAAAGACTGAAATTTTGCGATGTGAATGATAAGGTAGGCCACCCTTGCTCTTGCACACATATATCAATTCTGGGAGCAGGATATTTGTGTGACTTATCTTTCAAGTTTACCAAGTATCTCGATTTGATTTAATTTCATATTGCCTTGATTTTCTGTGACTGATTGATATATGGATTATTAGCAATGACGTTATTGCTTCTGCTTTAAGAGGTTGCCATGCCGAGTTTTTTCTTGATGTTTGGTTTCTTTTTTTTTTTTTTGGGGGGGGGGGGGGGGGGGGGGGGGCGTAGTTTGAAACAGCTGGGGAACAACCTAATGTCTGTCTGATATCTGACTCACTGACTGTTGGCATATTGCTTTTTCACCTGGCATAATTGAGAGGCATTACTGTCCTATTCATTTAGCATGGGAAATACGATATCATGAAGTGCCAGACAGTTTTCAAAGATCAGAAGTTAATATATCTCATATTTGCTTTTGGTGCCTTGTTAAAAGGCTTTTATCTGAAACTTTAGTTAAATTCAAGTACTTTTGGTATAAAACTCTTTTTCTCAAGTACTTTGGTAAGTAATACACACGCTGAATTTTTGTTCGTATTATTCCTGCTTTAAATGATGTTTCTACTTTAACAGAATTGTTTTGTTTGAAAGAAACTTTTCTTACTAGTGATACTACCCTCCTGGAGTTTATATTTGACCATATAAACAGAGGTTTCTGCCAAATTCCAAAAACTATATTACTAGGTACAGTAAAGTAGAGTTAGGTTTAAAATCTCAAGTGTGTGGTAATCACTTTTAAAAATTAGATCTTATTTGAACAGTTTGTATGTCAAAAATGTGTTTAGACTTTTGTTTTTAATCTTTATCTCCTATTTTTACTCTTAAAATTTTGTTTCCTTCCTTTATTTTATCTTTTAATTTCTTATCACTATTAGGGACGTGGAGTCAAATGTCAATTTATCTTGTTGAATTTCTTCTCACTATTGGAGACTTGGCAGCTATTTATTTATTTATTTTTTCAAGTCAGCACCTCATTTTCTTCCCTCATTTCATCTCATACAAGGAGTAGTGCACTAGAGTTGTGCAAGTAGTGTTTTGGGAAAAAGTCTAGTCTTTTGTAAATACAATAAGTTAGAAAAATATGCTTGTTAGGCCCTGTTCGTTTCTACTACTATGGAGGGAGAATGCATTCTTTTGCTTATATGGATGTTCGTTCTCCTTCTCTCTAGAATGAGAAGTTGGTTGATAATGAGATTTTTTCATTAAAGGAGAATGCAAAAAATATAACTTATCATTGTAGGAGAAGGAGATATCACTTTGCTTCTCATCATACTTTCATAATTAAATATTTTTTTAATACAGTTATATTATTTTTTTATTCATTTGCTTTTGATTATGATTATTTTTACAAAATTTTTATTTTAGTCATGTATATATTCATTTTATTATTTTAAAATTAAAATTAAAATTTTGACCCATTAAAAATTGTTAATTTAAAATTTCCTATGCATGTCATTTTCAGTAATTTTATCAATCAAAAGTCATTTTACAGTTTTGTAGTTAAATACGTTTTCTCAATCAAAAGTCTTTTTTATTTACTGCATCCGAATACAAAACAACTTCTCATTTAGCTAAAACATGTTCTTTTTTCAAAACTAATTTCTCATTCTATGAAATCTATTTTTTTTTAAAGAATATTCGAATAGGCCATTAGGGCCCGTTTGGGAGTGCTGTGCTTTTTATAAAAAAATGAAGTATTTTTTTTATTTTGACCGTTTGTATGAGATTATTTTCAGAAGTCTTATTTTAAAATAAATAGAAATGCCGCTTATTTTTGAAGCGGGAAAATGTTGCTTAAAAAATAATTAGGTCCAATGGAAGAGAGAGAAAACTTTTTGGACAAATATACCCTTAAAATAGTTCACAAATTCTCTAAAAAGTACTTTTATATGTCATTTTCAGTAATTTTATATGCTCAAAAGTACTTTTATATTTTTGTATCCAAACGCAAAACACATGCTTTTTCAATAAAATTACTTCTGCGTAACTACATCCAAACATCAAATACTTACTTTTTTAAAAAAAACCACTTTTACTAGAAGCACCTGCTCAAAATCATTAGTCCATCCAAATTGCTCCTTAGTCTGCTGAAGTAGGCTTAGAGAGGAGGAACTGATAAAGTGAAGAGACATGCAAGTGTGTTGTAAAAGACGAAAAGTCTCATGGTGGATCTGTCATATAGAACATGAGGCAGTAGAAAGCGATGTGCTTATAATAGGAACTGCTGAAAAGAGGTTTGAGATTAATGCATGGGAAATCAAAGTTAATGAGTTGATGATTAACACTGTGTAAAAAGTTAGGTGGTCTCAAATAAGAAGGTTTGAGATTAGGAAGAGAGCTTTGCCATGGGTATCTATCTTTTTATTTCTTACATGTTTTTGTTAAATAGCTCTTATTAGATTTGTTTAAAAAACTGGGCCTAAATTGAACCGTATAAAAATCAGATCCATGTACAGGGTAGAAGTGGTATGCACTAAAGTATGTGCTGAAGTAAAACTGTTACACTAGGATTTGGATAGATGATGATAATACAATAGATGTTATTTGGTGAAATTAGTTACTGTCTGAGCCTATTCCCAAAAGTAATTTCTGAACGTATCTTTTCCTTCTAACCATTTGGATAGATCTACCATCTAACATGCTTCTTCTAGCTTTAGAAACAGTTTGTGTAATAGCTATATTGCTATAAGTATGTTAGTAATCTTATTAATCAATGGCTTGTTTGCTGGTGTAGCCATTTTTGGCTTTTTCTTTGTTAAGGAATCTTTCTTGCCACTTAGTTAAATTTTTGGTTGGCAATGCTAATTTTGGTACCTGCATTTTTTCTTAATTGCAGTTGATTCTAAACAAAGTTCTGTTGCTTGGTTCCAGTAGTCAGACAATTGTTGGCAGACCCATAGTGCCAGATGCAGCTATACACGCTGTTGTTGAGGAGCATGTAAGTGTGGCACTATCCATTTCAATTAAATTTGGGCTAGTTTGGTACATGGAATCAATTTTCAAGGATGGGGATGGGATGGGATATGTTTGGAATAGAATGATCATTCCTGTTTCAGTATGTGGTTGTGTCTGTATTGTAATCAAATTTCATCCCAATCCTATGTTTGGCACTTGAAATCATAGTTACTGAAACTGGACTGGTCTTTGACCCAATGCGATTATCGGGTCACTGGTCGCTAGTTGAAACGGTTATTCAAAAAATAATATAAAAAATATTTTTGTATTAAAAATTGAATTAAAATCAATATAATTAAAATTGTAACTAAATAAGTGTTGTGAAATTTCATAAAAACAATTAGTTATAACAAAAGTAACTTAATATGTTCTTTGATTAACTTCTAATAAATAAAAGTTAAAATTTTTACACAATCATTTTAACATAAATAAAAGTGATATATTCTATAAAAATAAGTTAGTATTTCATTTTTAAAATAGTATTTTAGTTTAAAAACATACAATACTTGTGAATAAGGAAAAAAAAACTATGCTGGTATATGCGTCCTTATTAGGCAATTGCCACTGATAAGCTCCTTCATAAGTCCCACATTGTGGGAATATGGAAGTCCATGGATTTTTATTTCTATAAAAACAAGTAGCGGTGAAAGTAATTGTCTTGAATACTGTGGGCCTTTTATATATGGGTCTTGTGCAAGTTTTTATCATACTTGCAGTAAAATTATATATGTAGCAAGGAAAGCAGTTTAAAAATTTGACCGGTTTAACTTTAAAGACGGTCCAACAATGGAACTGAACCGGTCTGGTCCTGTCCGGTTCCTATAAGATTGCTTGAAATCATAACAAAATGGAACCAAAATTTTGACCGGATGACCTAAATACCTCTGGTTAAAAAAAATTGATTTTTCACATTTAATTCATGTATATGTAAATATTAGTTTGTAGATAATATGATAAGTTTTAGTAAACTAAAATTAAAAGGATAAAATACTCCCCCTCTCCAGAGAGATGCCTTCCTTTCACTGCCTTTACTTCTATTATGAAAATAGACACGGATCTTAACAATCGAAAGACACTACAACTTAACCTAGTTTTAAATCTAACCTTAACAGAACTGTTAACTTACAATTAAATAAATTATAAGCCTAAAATACCCTTTGCAAAAAGAAATAAACAAAAAAAAAACAAGAATTGCAGACCCTCTTCTTCGAAGTGCCTAGAAAAGTAAACCACCATTCTTCACGAAGTGGCAATACCATAAATAACCATAACCAACTTTGCTTCTCACATCTGAAGCTAACAGAAAACATAGAGGCTTTTGTTTTGAAATCAATCTAGCACAGCTTCAGCTTTAACCATGGCGGAGGAAATGATTTTACTGGATTGGATTAAATTGGAAATGACAATACAGTACCACAGAATGAAATAAGGCACTTGATTCTCAAACTTCTTGACCCAGGGAAAAAAAAAGATTCTCAATCTTGTTCGTGGTTCTAGAGATTCCTACTACATTTGAAGTATTGAAAGCTTCTTGATCAGATTCCTCATCCTCAAACCCAGCGATATATATCTCACACGATTTCGAAGCTCTCTTTCCCTGTCCAACCCCACTATTGATTTTGTGTTTCCTATAAAAAAAAAACTATTGATTATGTGTTCATCATCACACTCTTAAGTTCATTCTCAAAGAGCCCGTTGATCTGCTACCGCTTCAGTCTCCGTTCCTCCATCTCTGGCAAACTAGAGTAAAGGGAATTAGTCTTTCTGTTTCATGGTTAATTTGTTCAGACTTCAAAATCATGATTCAAACCACACACCTCTCATGCCTCCATGTTTGTTTGTTCACTCAAGAGTAATTAAGGCCTCCCTTAGGAGGGGAAAATGAAGCAAAGTTAAAAAATGGTGATTGTATTATGTGTTTGCTATCACAATTAATGATCAACTAACTTGCAATTTTATATATGTTATTTTATCCTTGTACATTGTTTTGTTTATTTATCATAAAATAAATCAACTTTGAAGGCTTTATTTTTGTTGCGAAATTTATTGATTAATGTAAATAAACAGATTGAGGCTTTTGAGGAACCAAGGTTTGGAATCAATATGTTATTCTAAAAGTTTTTTTGCATCACTCCCAAAGTGGTCTTGGAACAGGATTGTTATTTGTGCTTACCCAAAGGGACGTTGTTCTTATATGTGATTTGGCTATAAAATGGCCAAGTAATGGTGCTCTTAATGGATGACTTTTATCATGATCTGTTCTGCTCCCCTCCTCCCCCTTTTCCCCTTTCCCCTTTCCCGTTTCCACATGGACCCTCCATGGTTACTGCACCCACACATTATAATTTTCTTGTTCTCTCTTTTCCCCTCTTACTTCCCATGCATTGAAATTTTTTTGGTTTTTCTGATTTGCCATGGATGTGTTTATCTTTCTTCTGCACTATAGAACTTGCTCATTTTTTCGTTACTTCAGGCATTAGATGCAAAGGTGATTATTTTTAAGAAAAAGAGAAGGAAGAATTATCGTAGAACCAAAGGCCATCGCCAGGTATGTCAGAAAGCAACTTTTTTATTAGAATTAATTTCATCACAAATTATTGATGTTAAATTTGCTTGACATATGGTGATAACCTTCAGGAGCTGACAAAGTTAAGGATAACTGATATTCAAGGAATTGAAAAACCTGAAAATATTGTGGCTGAAAAGCCTTCAAAAGCTGCAAAGAAGAAACAGGCAAAGGTTGCAGTTACTGCTTAAGTAGGATGTACCACCTTGCTGTTGACAGTAATTGCTTCCCATATATCTCAATGAGTTTTGACAGTTTGATGGATGCTGTGTAATGAGCATGATTGTATTTCAGATAAGCTCCATTTACATCTCAAAATTCACGATAGGTGGAAAATCTCACCATCCATTCCGTAGGCAGGTTTTGTAGGATTGTTAACATAGAAATTTTCTAATTTTTATTTTTCTTCTGCCATGTTAAAGTTAGTTGTTCAATGTGTGAACATCGTTGATTCTTAAACAGGGTTTCAAGGTCTCAAGAAATCTTATGTGAACTCCTGTATTTTACTGTTGGTTAAGGCATGACAGTATGACACCATGTCATGCGTTGTACTGACTTCAGCCCTTAGAAATAAAGTGTGCAAACTTCATCTTCCACCTCTTAAGCAGGGAAAAAGGAAAAAAGTTTTGAAAAAAGAGGGGCCAATGTGATTCTTATATGGCAGATAATGTCTTCATCCATACTGGCCAAATTACCGTGTCTGTACTTGTTTGTGTTACTGTGTGCTTGAAACCTTTTGCTTAGAGGACTGAAACACTTGAAAAGTACTGGACTGTTATACTTGAAATTATCTCGGTATTGAAATCAAATTTGTCAGAATTTTGATATGAACCGCTTAATAGGCTGGTTGGAGTGGAGACACTTGTACCTTTTGTCGCGGTATATTTTCTAAACTTATATAAACGTAATCTATTATAATATATTTTTTATTTTATTCTTTCAATTAAAATCATTCATGACAATATAGTAAAATGTATAGCTTATATATAAGCTAAGCTTCGGCATTCCAATTCCATCCAAACACCCAGAGGCTATAAGTCTCTTTCCAGATTCTGTTTATGAATTGAGTTTTATCCTCGTCTCTTTTCAATTCTTCAATTAAGATTTGTACAAGATTATCTCTGAAAAGAAGTACATTGGAGGATTGAAAAGCTGGGTTCGGTAGCAATTCCCTAATGAATTTGTGGGTCTTGAAAAATCTTTCCTTGATGGCCACCCCCTATCAATCCAAATTAAAGATCAGACTTTTCTTGACTTGTCAATATCCACCACATGCTATATGCAAACTTCAAAGTTGAAACTGTTTGGAAACCATGGATAGAGACAACGACTGAGCTTTACATTTCCACAGTTTCCTGTTAAATTTAGGGAACCAACCTATCCATGGATGATAGAAGACACGTCATTCCCTCTTGTACTTGATTATTGGGCTAAAGGGGATGGGTAAACATGCATCTCCATGGTTGACCCAGAACTTGATTAGGATGAACCTTTTCACCAGCGACCACAAAAACAATTTGGCCCTTCTCTTCCCTACCACTATCTCATTGGCCAGACCCCACAAACCCATATTCTCTCAAGGCTCTTCCATCCATGATAAGTATGTTTAGCCTCAAATCCTAATTCAGAATTATGACTATGCTCTGTTTGGCCCCCTCTTATCTGCGTCAATCAGCTGCTTAAGTGCGTTCTCAATGGGTAAAATATGCCAAGAGATTGACAGCTAGACCATTTTCCTACATAACAATTTATAAATTTGAGTTAATTATGTGTATATATATATATATATATATATTCAAAACGATGCTTTACAAAAAAAATTTTGGGTAATACTGTTAAGCACAAGTCAATTTTACTGGTGATAGCCTCTCTCTTAAGGCCCGTTTGAATATTCTTTTTACAAGAAAAATATTAAAAAAATACTTTTAAAACAAAAGTGACTATTTGAATGAATTTTTTTTTTAAAGTGAAAAATTTTATATTAGAAAAAAATACTTGCAGTAGACAAATGAGAGAAGAATGATCAGTCACATTTTAATAAAAATTTAGACAAATATTTATTTAAAAATATTTTTTAATTAATGCATTCAAATGTAAATAATTTTTACTTCTAATAAAAGTCATTTTAATAAAAACATCTTTATAAAAAAATTTTAAGCTCATTTAAACGGATTCTAAATAAATTGATCTCTTGAATTTTTAAGCAAATTTAAAATGATAAATTCAAATAAGTTCATGGTTAAACTGATTTAGCTCTTTAATAAATGGGTCTAATTGCCTATTTAAATAAGTGACACTGTGAAATGACCTATATCAAGTTATAAGAGTTAGTTATACTTTGGTATGATGCTTTTAAAATTATCAAAGATATGAAATAAATAAATAAATTGCACAAGTAATTATAATAAAATATGTGTATCTAATTACATCTAAGAAAAAATTAAAATCATGCCCTTATTGTTCTCATATTCAAACTGAAGGGTAAATTTTTGCGTGTGGTGTGTGAGTAGTTATAAGGGTGAAGGAGAATTATAAGAGTGATGTGATTTCACATCACTTTTACATATTCTCTTATATTTAATTTTATTATTATTTTATATTAATAATTAAAAAATTATAATATAAATGGACTAATATCTCCTTCCAGGAAAGAAAACGGTCGTGAGTGGTGGAGTGACTTTATTTGTCACTATCAATCCCATATAAACAGTAAACAAGGACTTGGCATATTGTAAAGCACTTCCGCAGCTCCCACTTTGATTTAGAATAGGATTATGCTAATGAATTGTCTCTAGCTACAGTCAGCTCCACTTCCAAGTTCTTTCCATCTCCCCCACCATCTCATTAATTTAACATATGTCACTTTGCCCTTATCTCATTTACTATTATAATTGGTTCAGACTGTGATGAACTTCCTCTTATTTGGTTTCACTGTTCTCTACCTATAAAGATATCTCTCATTGTCTTTAAAAAATATTTTACAAAATACTATTTCAACCTTTAAAAATACTGAAAAATAATTGAGTGTTTTGGTGGAACATGGTGGGTTTTGATTAGACTTGAATCCCTCCTCAATCTTTTTAGACGAACATGGGCCACTACCAAGGGGGTTTTCATTTCAATCAACAGAAGAACGAAAAAGAAGAAACATCTTTTCTATTATTAGGTGAAGACACGTGGCTAAGCAGTTTTGTTCCACGTATAATATACATAAAAACTCATCAAATAATGAAATGATATAAAATATTAAAATATTTTTATTAAAAAATTAAATATTATTATCATAAATATTTTAATATATAAATAATTTTTTTAAAATTTTAACAATTAATTTAATTATAATTAAAAAATATTACATAATAAAATATAAATAACTATAATATTATAATACCGGAACCATAATTGAGTTGGAAGAACTCTATCTTAAATTCAAATTTTAACAGCAACGGTCAAGGTGAAGTTTTATTGTATAGTCTCTTAACTCTTGGAAGAAAAAAATGTCATTTACTTATTAATTGATAGGTTTGTCAATAGTAAGGATGGATTAATCAAGTTGAATTTGAAGTTTTGAATCTAAAAAGTAATTAATTTTAAGAAAAATTATAAGACCTATCAATCAAGTTTATATATATATATATATATATATATATATTTAAGAACTAAATAATCGCAAAATATGTAAAAATTTAGTATTTAAGGATATATAATCACAACACAGTTTTAAATTAAAATTTAAACTGAATAATTATATTTTTAATTATTTAGTTCTAAAATAATAATAAAAGTTACAGCATAAGTGCTGTTTATGTGTTTTAAAATTATTAAAAATAATACAAAAGCTAAATTTCATAAAACTATTTTAAAATGTAATATTTAACGTAAAATTTAATGAAAATATTATTATATTAGTATAAAAAATATACTGCTACAGCCCCAAAATAGGCGGCTTATTAATTGCCTATACATGCATGGGCGGCTTATATCTTTATATGAAATGCTAGGAATGTTCTGAAAAGTTGAAGGAAAAAAAAAAAAAGGCGATTGTTGACAAATGCATATGTAATAGTCCACCTTGCTTGATATATATATTCCTTTAAGAAGCACTATCCTGCTAGTGGTTCTAAAACGCAGGAGAAATCATTACTATATTAATAGTGCAGGTCCTACTACAGGCCTGCCTTTATTCTGCAATAAACAAGAATTTTGCTAACCACTGGACATATTCCAATATCTTTTCCCTTTTGATTTGCAAGTCACAGTGGATCCACCAACTCCTGCGTTTGAGTAAATAATAATAATGCTATTCTCAATGGACTAGGAAATAGACAAAGTTTGAGTCCTAAACTGTTTCCTTTTTCCCTTCTGTCAATACAAAGGATAGCTAAATTCTGATTACTTTTTGGCCTTCTGTAATTCAAAGGGCGCCCAAATTCTGATTATTCTGTTGCCTGACTGTAATCAACCAGATTTGATTACTGTCAGGCAAGTTTAATTTTTATCAATTTTCAAAGAATTTAAATTTAAAATTTAATAAATTTTTATATAAAATAAAGTTTGAATCTCGTTTATTATAAAGTCTAGTTAAGTTTCAACCAACTATCTGCTTTTTCTCAAACTTTATGAGTCTAAAACTTTTATGCTCTTCAACTGCTTAAACAAGAGGAACACATAGATTCTAGGATATTTCGAAGTAATGATGGCTGGAATAAGTAAACAACAACATAGAAAATTTGACATTACTATGGTAAAATAACAATTTAAGTATGTTGTTGATGACAGAGTTTTCCTTTTCCCATTTATTTGTTGACAATTAACAGCCAAGGTAGGTGCTTTTGCTTTAGTTAATCTACACAGTTGCTTTGTGTTCCAATCATGAATTTTCCGTGCAGGATATGAACATGTTTAGTTGGATACTGACCTGTCTTCTGGTGCTGCAAAGGTGCTCAGAAACTCAAACCAGTTTTTAGCCGCAAGAGCTAAAAACTTAATATTATGGAAGGTTGACTTCAAAACATCAAGGGGGGAGGGGGAAGAGTCAGAATGAGCATGATTTGAGAGGCACGTGATGTTTTCTGTCAACAAGCACTGATGTTGTGATTTCAAATCGTGCGAAAGCAACCTCAACATATTAGTCGAGAGAGGCGAGTATGAGACGTGTGATTAGATGCAGTCACATTTCTTAGGATCAAATTGCAAGATTTTTTTTAAAGTCCTATAGTCTAGACTGAATAGTAAAGATAAATTAATTGAGATGAAATGCAAACAGAAAAAAAGCTTGTGAAAGGACTTAAGAGAATCCAAAGAGTGATCTTTCCACCAGTTAAATGCACATCAGAGGTAGAATATGGGGAGATCGAATGGTTCCATGTCCACCTTCATCGGTTAATATCTCTCGTTAGCAATGACTGACCCGCACAAACCCGCACAAACCCGCACAAACACACACAGACAAAACAGACACGTACACATCCATTTCATATATATTTAATTATAATGCTGCACAGG
>JASKGM010000005.1:2074168-2098941 GCA_034509205.1 Ceratonia siliqua | reverse complement strand
TAAAACTATTTTTTAGAATTGTTTTCAAAAACTATTTTTAAAAACAATAAAACAAAAACCGTTCCAAACAGCCCCTACAATTTACAACAAATGGTTCAATGGCATCTCAAGAAAAGTAAATGAATTGCTTAACTTAAATTGTTCTAAAATGGAGCTAAGAAAACTATATTTCTCTTTTGATATATACATACATGAATGTATTGGTATTCAGCCACTTCTCATCATGACAAAATAAAAAGCCTTGACTTGGTACTAGTGGCCCTCAAACTTGGGTCTAAAACTAGTATCCTGTACTGCTCTAGTAACAAGTTATGGGACCCATACTACTACCTGGGAATATACAGATTTGCATCTCAGCAGCAAGACCTGCATGTGCATATTATCATATCAGCGTACATACATTTTACAATTTAAGAAGTAACTTTAAATGAGACCTATAAACCAGAACGAAGGGTCCAGCTGACCAGCTAATTCAATGGCAAAATGCTATACCAAGAAACTTGTCAATCTCTCCATCATGGTTAATAAAGGGAAAAATAAATGTAATTACTAAGAACGTGCTTGAACACATCAGCTTCAATCAAATTTACTTAACAAGAGCAAATATCATGTTTTCCTCATATTCAGTTAATGAAGAACTAGACGATATTACTAAGAACATGATATAAAATTTACCTGCAGTCACATCTTAAGCAGATTTCTTGCCACTAAGAATTCGAGATATCTGGAGGCCCCTGCTGAAAGCTTCATTAAAGAGGATCCTAGTTTGCATTGATTGAAATCCGGGCAACCATGAGAGCACTGCCACAGGAGCCATAACAATTACCCCAAACAGTAAATCATACAGCCGAGCCAAGGAAACTACAGTGTCCCAGATAACAGTCGACTGAAGAAAAGGCCTAAGTACTTGGGCTATTAAAATCATTCCCCAGCCTGTGGGAATGAAAGCCATCAGACTAGTGATAAGATCAATAACTTTGAAATGAGAGAACTTCAGCAAGAGGACAATGACAAGAATTGTGACCACAATTACAAGAAGCTGAACTAGCCGATAATAAGCGTGCTCCTTTGTAGCATATTTATCACCAGCATATGCTATGATAATATAAATGCCAACAGCCACAACCATGTATATCCAAGATAGCAAGTAAACAGCTATACTGGTATTCCCATCAGTAATACCCAGCTGATACACGATACCGTACTGAAAGAAGAAAAAACGAAGATCTAAAATAATTTCCAACAGTTTTCCCCATATACCAGTCGTTCTCAAATGGTCCTGCTCCTCATACCACCATGTTTCCCAGCTTTGTTCTGCCTTTTTGAACATCCCACCAGGATACCATAGCCAATTCATGAAATCATCAAAGTCATATACAGTCTTCAACCAATCAAATCCAGAGGGATTAAAGACAAAGGGGGCCATTATCCATGATACTACGAGGAACCAACTTGAGATTGTCATTGCTATGTATACAAAAGTATCCTTAGCCAAGGGACTATGAGAAGCATACACAATTAAAATAACTCCAAGTTCAATAGCCTTCACAAAATGGCTTCGGGCATAAAGCCGATAGTTCTCAGCAAAGCTCTTGTGCTCCACCACAAAACCACGTCCTGTGGCTTGGTACTTTGCCCCACCATGTAGTATAGTCCGACCAAAGAAATGCGTACGGGTTCCCAAAGAGAATGTATAGAATAGCGATGCAAGCTGCAACTGCATTGTCAAGAAATCCCATACCGCTGGAAGGAACCCATGCTCAAGAGAGTTCTCAACAATCATTGGGAGTGCAGTGAAAAGACCAAGCTGGATTATAAACTGCTGATTTAGGATTGCACCAAGTGCTGCATTGTTGGTAGCACTATTCATGGCTGCCTTCTCAATGCCACTGAGAGCCATATAAAGACGGCCCCATAAGAAGGCATATACAGTCAGTACAACAATCATGGAGTTGAAGTAAAATCCTACAGTTGTGTAGAAAACTGAAAGCATGCGAAAGAAGTCCAATCTATGGCCTAACCGGTACACATCTCTGCTCAGAACCTGCTCACCATTGCCACTAGAGATCTTGGCCTCAAACATGGATATCTGATTTAAACCAACATCCCTTCCTTTGCCTACCTGTATATATTCATGATGTGTCACATTGCCACCTCTCAGGGTGCAATTGAATCCAGCAAAAATATCTTCACTGATATTGATCACTCTAGAGGCCTTGCTGACTCCACCCCGACCCAAGAACCAGAATCTGTCAAATACATCTGGGTGACCATAGTGCATTCGCACTTTCAAAGGGTTTGCCAGAACACGCTGACCCAGGGTCACAAAACTTGTTTCTTGGGCAGACATGAACCAAGCAAGTGAGGAAACAGATCCCGTGAAGATATTCTCTCGAACCCCCAAAATGGTTGGCCTCCTGATACCATAGTGGGTATTAAACTCTTCCAACAGATTTCGCATTTTGAGAGCCTCCTCAAAATAATTGTCTTGATTCATATCAATGGTCTGAACTGCATCACCCCGTGTAAAGATTATGGCATGGTTCTGATTCTCTGGTTTTCCTTCTCCAAGTTTTAAGGGACCAGGTAACCTGATCCGATAGATCTCCACCTCCCTCTGCAACTGCTGATCATACTTCACAAGAACAGAGTAATATTCAGTTTTATCCCTCCCCAAAGGAACCTCATCAACATATGCCACTCGAAGGGCCTCATTGTTCTGCATCAAATACAAAATCTCTTCAGCACGGGGGTCTTTCCCTGCCTTGTGGTGCCCATACATCTGGCAGGCCACCACGTAGCAGAACTTCATCAGCGCACTCCCATATTCATCCCCCCTGAACAGCAAGTGCACACTACTGTCTGCCCTCCTGAGACTCTGTAAAGATGGAGGCCCATTCTGTTTTGTTGAACCAAGTGAACCAATATTTGCCGACCCTTGCCTTATGTCCATCTCAGATGCTGAATCAATAAAGGAAAGCATCTTGAGGGCCCTATAATAATACATCATCCCCCTTACTGTGCGAGATAATGTTTGACCTCTATAAGATACCCAAAGGCGGAGATCCCTTGATTTTGTTTTCCAGATATCATTGTCATCCTCCAAGCCCTCTCTATGCATCCGCTCCATAAAATTTCTCCATTCATCTTCATAAATCTTTTGCAAATAAAACAAAGTAGTAATGCCATCCTCATTCTCTTTTCGAAGCATCTCTTTGCCATACAAAACTTCCTCATCATAATAAGGGGTCAAAACGCTGAAAGCCATCATTTTTTCAACACGGGGAGCACGAGGCATGTTCATGAACAAAGAATTGCTAAAGAAAGCAATCCGCCTTCTTGCCTCAAGATTCAATGGTACATTATACATTGAGTCTCTAGAAGTAAGAATTGTATGTAATCTTCTGAACTGCCTGGTTATGACTAAATCTCCAACATCAGGAAAATCAATAGCATTTTCAAAGAGCAATCCTTCATCAGTAGTTGAACTACGTGGGGCCAGACCTTGCTCTCTCAGCTGGTTAATGGACTTCTTCACCCTTGGGAATTCTCGAACAAACAATTCATACAAGGCTTGCAACAAATCAACAGCTTTATTCAGATCCCTATTTCCTTGTATCAGAAGCTGGACAAATTCGCTCAACTTAGCATGCATCTTTGGTAGCAGAGACATCTTGTATGCTTTTGTTAACTTCCCAGTCTGAATATAGTTGTCTAAGTCCTTGAATATATTATTCACAATGGAGAACTCTTCTTTGTCAACTTTAAGAATCATGAGAAACAAATATTTAATGCTATCATAAGCTTCAATGACAGCACAGCGACGATACTCATTCTTGCATATCCTCAACCAAAGTGACAAGTCAGACTCATCTTCCAGCTCTTTTGCCTGACTGAGAGCAAGCAGTAGTTCATTGCAAATAAGGCAACATGGCCAGCGAATGACCCGTATGTTCCAGCAATTTGGTGGCAGTTCCAAGAGCTCAAGTTCTCTATCACTGATGAGATCTTCCTCCCTAAAAGTTATGATAATCTCATTCCATATTAAGGCAAACCTGGTAGCATCCACTTGGCTTGATTCAATCTTTTTGTATGGTTGACCAAGCCCGTATCGCAGTTTCAATCGATGGATAGCATCACGAAACTTTTTTAGCAGCGTTGCTTGTTGACCTACTAGCTGCTCCTCTGGCATCAGATTGAACTGCAAAGCACTGGCAAAGAACTGAAATCTAAGTCTGAGTTGTGGGATATTCCGAATTTCACCCAAATGCGAAAACAGCCCAATTGTTACACCAAAAAGGGAAGAGAAAATTGAATACCATATCTGCAGATCCATGAAGTATATAAGCACAACAGGTAACCATAGCAAGATAACTGATGTTCTGTTGGTGTTACTGAAAAACTCATGCCAATTGTACTTTACGCCCTTAAGATTCAAAAGAGCCTTCGTTGGAGCAACTAGAGGCTTGATTTGAACAAAATAACTGAAAGAAAATTTTGAAGCTAATACTGCAACCCAGAACACAGTATACTTTACATTATCTACAAGCCCTTCCCTCACACCACGTCCCACAAAAATCCGGGTATGAAACCACCATGTCAACAAGTACACTATACTCCAGTCTGATTCCTCAATTAAGTTCCGTAACCATGGAACTATAAATAGTACCAATGACAACAATTCTGGGATAAGAAAGAAAAGGGCAACCTTAAGAAAAGTAATAATCCTCTGATTTGCCTCATCTGACCACATATTATCAGAATTCTTCTGAATCCAAATCCTTCCATAGAATACTCCAAACACAACAGTCCACGTAATGGCAACCATGCTCTTCAGCACCATCCTCACCCCAAGCCATATAGTCTCTCTCGAAACCAAACTATATTGAGTCCCAGCATCAAGCACCGATTGAAGTAACCTTAGACCACCCCAAGTGATAAAAACGGTCAACAATTCTACCTGGACATGCCTTCTCTCCAACGCCTGCCACGGAAATTTTTTACCCTCCCAAGCAATAATAATGGAAGCCTGCAAGAACAGTATGAGCATTACCCAAAGCCTATCAAAACTCTTATAGACATTCCAAAACGACCTCTGCTCCACAAACCCGGTCTTCCCTACTCGCTTACTCTTTGGAGTAGTCCCAAAGAAATTACAGTCAAAGTGCAGAGGCCACTTTAATCTCTTCAAACACCTCCTACTCCAGAAATATTCATTAACGTCATCGTAATTTCTCCATGCCGAGTGCGGAGCCTTTCCATTTCTACTACTATCAACCTCAATCTGAATCGTTTGATAAATGGGCATAACCACTGACTTCAAAAACGCACAATCACTAGATATTGAAGGCAAAAACGGAAGACCCGTATCGGGGTCTATGTACTCATCTAGAACGCGATTAAGTTCCTTCGCCATGAAGTGATATATGTAGCAAATACATTCAGGAGTGAAGCGAAGATTTCCAGACTCACCCCAAATCAAAAGATAGAGCGAAACGTACAGCAATTCACGGCGAAGACCAGTTGGGTCTCGACGATTCGACAGACACACGTTCGATTTTAAACCAAGGTAAGAACACCAAGCACTGTAGTTTTGAAGAAGCTTCCGCCGGAAACGCCGCAGCACACCGGGGTCAAGGGCATCGACAACGGCAGGAGGGGGTTGAAGCCGCATCTGCGAGTTGGCAAGGTGGAGAACTAAATGCTCCCTTTGGTTCCGAACGTTATCATTTTGGAACCCAAAGAGCGAGCCTAACCAGTCGAGGAGGTCCATGTGAGAGTTCCATGGCACGAAAGGGGGCTTCGGAAGGTCTCCTACGGTGCGTAGAGCAGCAGCAGCAGCACGCACTTCTGGGTACCGGAGAGAAGGGTGGTCGGTGAGGAGGTCATGCACAGGTATAATGTTGTAGACTGATTCCCTTGGTGGCGGAGGCGGCGCGTGGGCAACCTCACCTCCGCGCATAGATAGAGGACGCTGTCTCAAATTCATGGTTTGGGAAAGAAACAAATCCTGGGCTTCCTCTCAAACCGTTTTAGAACCCATTTTCTTCCTCAAGTTACTTGATTTTTTCAAACTTCTGCGTTTCGTGTTCCGAAAACCGCTTCTAGCGAAAGTCGAAGAAAAACTATGGCCGAAGAGAAGACTGTGAGGTTGGCGCTTGTCTTACAGCGAGACGTTGCAGTGTCAGAGAGAGAGAGAGATGCAGACGAAAGCTACGAGAAAAAAACTGGACCTTTTAGAATCCACTGTGTGCTTTTTGCCACGCGCTAGGGAAGTGTAACGCACGCTCCAATCATGATAGTTAGAAGTGGTCACGTGGGACCTATCAAGCTCAGACAATGGAGGTGGGACCCACCAGTCAGCATCATCATCTGTTGGACCCGTATAACGATCCTGATCGTCAGCTTCTTGAGAAAGGACGCAACCAGGAATTTATTTTAATTTAATTAAGATGCTCATGTAACGGGGAGACTAAACTATCATCTTCTTAATTTTTTTTAATTTATAATATTTATTTATTTTTTATTTATAATAAATTTTTTAAAAATTTCAATATTTTTTATTTCTTCTTCAAAATTTTTATTTTATTTATTGTATGATTTTTTTTGAATTTTTTGATTATTTTTGAATTTATAATTAATTTATTATTATTATAAATAAATAATTTAAAAATAAAATATTTTTTTAAAAAAAAAATATCTTAACTTCACCATCCTAAACGGCAGGAGAGTAATCATTGGAATGTAATATAGGATTAGAATAACTTATGTGATGATATTTTTTTATTTTTTAATATTTATTAATGATCTTTTATATTATATTTTAAAAAAAAATTAAAAAATTTTGAAAAAATTTATTTATAAATGAATAATATAAAAAATTATGAACAAATAGTAAAAGAATTTCAAAATTTTCAAAGAAATTCATAAATATTTTAAAATTTTTAAAAAAATATATATATATATATATGATATCAAAAATAATTAATTGATATTAAAAAAAAATAAATAAAAACGACATAATAAAAATTATTTTATAATTTCATTTTAGAATTATAAGATAATGTCCGTCAATAAATAATAATCATCCAGAAATGACACCATTTAAGGCCTGGCTTTCCTACATCTTTCTTGTTAAGGGATGGCCCAAGAGCTACTATTTATAAAAAAAAAAAAGATAAGCCTTTCTTTATTTTAATGCGTTTATATAAAATTATTTTTATAAATATTTATTTTAAAAATATATATAAAAAAATATTTTTTAAAAAATAATTAAATTTAATAAAAAAATTATAAATAAATATACTCTTAAAATATTTTATAAATTTTTTTAAAATATTTTTATATTTTTATATATTCAAAAATATTTTTGTATTATTCATTTAAACATAAAATATTTATATTTTTTAATAAAATTATTTTTATATAATTACATCTAAAATTAAATTTTTATTTTTTAAAAAAATTACTTTTATATAAAATATTTATTCAAAAACATAAATTCATCCCATGCTAAAAGCCTTGAAACTGCTTTATTTTGGCGCGTGATGAATCGAATTCCCTTCAGGGTCTCGATTGCCGAGATTGATTTAGGGGTTTTTTTAAAGAAAAAATTATTTTGTATTTAAATATAATAATTAAAAAGAGAGATGCTATGATGTAACTTAAAAATGAGATTCGCAACTAAATTGGATATTTTTTTAATTTTTTATTTTAATTTTTTTTAACATTAATTAATTATTGTTTAGGTTATATAATTTTTTAAAATATTTTAAAATATTTTTAAAATATTTTTATTTTTTTTATACTATTCATACATAAATTTATTGATACTATTCATCTATAAGTATAAAAATTTTAAAAAAATTTTTAGAAAAATATATGACATAGCAAATATTTAATTAATGTTAAAAAATAAAAAAATCGAGATAAAAAATATAATAAATCAGTATTACCAAAATTAGAGGTGGCATGAAAATGAGACAGGGGAGGGGATGTAGCTTAAAATTTTTTAATTAAGAATAACTTTTAAAAAATATGAACAATTTTATATATAAAAGTTTCTCTTTTTTTTATTTTTTTTTATCAAAGAATGTATAATTTTTATTTTTTTTATAAAAAATTTTTTCTATTTTTATTAAATTATTTTTTTTATAAATTTAAACAAATATATATATTTTTATTAGAATACATCATGTTTTTTTAAATTAATTTATTTTTAAAATAAATCTAAACCAACATCACCTTAATTAAACGAGAGAGGAAACAGAAAACGGACGGCTGTGATGAGGCATTATTAAAAAATTTAAATGGACAATCTGTGATGGGAATTGAGTTAATGGGGGGCATAGGGAGCGGAGCAGGGGCCAACAGAATCTCTGCCTCGAGTTGTTCGTTTGTTTAGCTACTTCTGGGCCTTTTCACGTACATATTAATATTCTGGATAAAATTATTTTGAGTTTGAACAGTGGCACGTGCCACACGTGGATTACATCTGCACTCTCTGGGACAACCCATGTTGTCTGTCCTTCACCAAGTTAGTGCAATAATCTCACCTTCTATTTATAGTTATTTTAAATAAAAATGTTAATTTAAAAAATAAGTATTTAATATTTAAATATAATTATTTAAAAATAATTTTAATAAAAAAATTAATTTATAATGTTTGGATATAAAAACAAATAAAATTACTTAAAAAAATATATAAAAATATTTTATATGTTGTTTAAATTTAAAAATTAATTTTTTTATTAAAATTAAATTTAAAATTATAAAATATTATTAATAATGAAAATATGTTAAACATTAAAATTTTCTTTCTCTTACATACAAAATTATTTTTAATTAAAAATTAAAAAAATAATATTCTAAAAATATCCGCTTTTCAATTTTTTTTAATAAAAAATATTTTTATCTAAAAGTAATTGTTATACACCAAAAATACTTTTAAAAAAAATAACTTTCCCTTAAACGAAACGGACCCTTATTAAACCAAACAAAAAACAAGACAAAAGAAGCTTATCATTTTGTTATTAACTTATTACTCACTTTTGATCATAAAAAGCTTCGTAATGATCGGATAAACGTCATCGTGTCTTTTTTTTAACAAAAATCTTTCTCTATTCATTTTAAAATAATAATTATTTATTTTAAATTATTTATCATTTTATATTATTAGAATTAATTATTAATTTTTATTAATTATTATCTTTAATAAAATAGTAATAATTTAAATTAACTTTAACAAAAAATTTTAGTTTAATATAATTTTTTTATTATATTTAAAATTATTTAATAATTTTTATAATATTACTTTAAATGTTAAATAAAAACAACTAAATGAAGTAAAAGTTTTACATATTTGCTTCAATATCTACTGAGAAAAAAGTGCCACTTATTTTAGTGAATAAAAATATACTTAAAAATAGTTTTTAAAGAACACAAGGCTTGTAAAAACAAAACTTTTCGTTAATTACATAGGTTTATTAAAGAAATTTTGATTGTTCAGTGCACTAAATGACCAAAATTTATGTAAAAAAATCTATTTTAAAATACATAAAAACAAAAGTTTTATTAAATCGTGATTGAGACGATCCCCATTTAATAAAATCTAAAACAGTTGCAAGATCCGAGTCATCACTTTTATGTGCATCTCATCTAATTAAGGCAATTGCCAAAGTGACACTTTTCTTACTTCATCATCATAAAACTACTTGCAGAATAAAAGTCAAATGTAAAAAATACAAGCAATCATACAGCTTGTAAGATAAATATATTAAAGTAATAGCACGTATAATTAAGATAAATGTTGGTTTTACAAAGGTAATATTGTCGCAAATTTTACAAAAATTTATCTTAGCTACTGAATAAGTATGAATTGACATAAGTTAAAGCGATTAAGTTAATAAAATAGACTTTTGGGAAGGTACTATATTTGTAATATCATAATTTCTGTATAATTAATTCATATTTTTTTTCATTGAATTTTGTTGTATAAATAACTTTCCTCTTCCAATTCAGTAGAAACCACTTTTTCGTTTTAGGCACAAGAAATGAACAGAGAGAGATAAAGAGGTATTGAGAAGAAATGAGAGAGATCCAGGAATTTGTCAATTTTTCAATACCAATAATAGAATAAAAACAACTCTTGAAACAAATTGTTACGTGTCAATATTCTTCAGAGGACATTTGCATTTAATATACATGAGTAAGAAATATTTTTGCAGCTTGTGGTTTCTTTTTGCATATTCATCACAATTATATATTTTACGGCTTGTAGTTTTTTTTAGACGTCTCAATTAAGGTTGGTTCTCAACCATTAAGGATTAAGATAGATTTTGAATCAAAAAAATAGGCATTAAAAAATCATGATCATTTTTAGTTTGTCTAGTTTAAGATTGCCCTTTGACAAGTCAGATTGAGTCATTTTTTTTTACACTTAAACTATTTTTTTTAATTTTCAATTTTTACTTTCTAAATTTTTATATTTTGTAGATGAAGAAAAATATGACAACTCAAAAATTACACCAAATTTATATAAGCAATATTCAAATATAATTATCGAGAATGATTGATTAATCTTTTTTGTTTTAATTTCATACTATTATCTTTGTAGATATTAAATCTATGATTAATTGAAGGTATTTTGTTATGCATGAAAATTTTACATAATTATTGAAAATGATTGACTGATAATTTATGTTTTGCTTTGTTATGAAATTTTATAATAATTTATTTTAGGGGGAACTAAGATACGTCCCCCCACTTTTTTTTTTACTTTTTTTTGAAGTTTTTTTTTAAATTTTTTTTACTTTTTAAAATTAGTAAAATATTTTTTATCTTATGTATTTTTTTTAGAATTTTTAAAAACTTTTTAAATATTTTTAAGAATTTTTTATATCTTTTTTTACTATTCACCCATAATTTTTTGATACTATTCATCCATAAGTTTAAAATTCTTAAAAAATATATAAAAATATTTTAAAAAATTCTCAAAAAAATATATAACATAGTAAATACTTAATTAATGTTAAAAAGTAAAAAAAAATTGAGATAAAAAATACAAAACATAACAAATCGGTGATGCCGAAGTGGAGGTGGTAGGGGAAGGAGGTAAGGGAGTGGGGGGTAGGATAGCAAATGCCTTTATTTTATAATATTTTCATATACAAGCATGTTAATGCTCGTTTAGCCCTGTAACCCTGTAGGGTTATGGTCAAATTAAATTTTAAAAACCCTTTTAGGAAAAAGGTTTTTTTGACTCGACTCGTTAAGAACCAGCAAGCCTCAAGCTCAACCTTTATAATTTTAATGCTCATCAAAGTTTTCAATAATTTTATTTTGGCCTCAAAGTTTTTTGAAATATCATTTTGGTCCATATAATTTTAGTCATTTCATTTTGACCCCAATATTTTCAGTAATTTCATATGGGTCTCAATACTTTCAAAAATTTCATTTTGGTCTTAAACATTGCAAAAGATTTTAGTTTCGTCCCCAAGCCTCTAAAGATTGAATTTTGACAAAATACTAAGTTTCCTTTTTTCTTTGAACATCGTATAGAGAATTGTTCTCTCATTTTGTCAAGTTTTTAGTAGAAGTTTATCTTTTCCAAAGTCCTAACTTCCATAGGCATTAAGTGGTGATTCATTCTTCCCTAATGTCCCATTTTCATAAGCTTTCAGTGAAGATTTGTCCTCCCCAAATGTCCTAACTTCTTTTCAAGGCTTTAAGATGTCCTAACATTCTTAGGCAAGAGATCAAATATCTCACCTAATCAACTTATCTAAATATTTCTGAAATACCTTCCTCACACGTAATTATACTCTTGAACTCTTCATCTGGTTCTAATGGTCAGTTTTTCTTTCTTTTTTAAAATATCAATTATCCTTCTAATTAATTGGTGGCGATTCCATTTTTTCTCCGCGTTTTTCCTTATGCGCCTAAAGTCATAAAATGATAGCTTTTCTCCATCCATCACATTGTAACAAACGGCCAAGATTTTTTAAACATGACCGTATCTCCATCACTTTTATTTGTTCATTTTGTCTAATTATGTGGCTATTTCTGAACCTTGATACCCTATGAATAGGTAATTATGATTATCTAGACTAAGAATGTTCCTACAGATGTATCATATTATCCTGCCAGCATATCTTATGTTCTTTAATTTTTCATATATATGTTCAAAAACTTGTCAGGTTTTACGATGGCAGATACTTACTTTTGAAGACTTTACTTCGTGGTCCCCTGAAAGGCTGAAACATGTTATATGGTGACTCTGTCATTGAGAACCTTAGTCTTATTTTGAAAGTGGAAATAAAGGCACCTCAAGAACACTAATATTGTGGGGGGTATTGTCAAAGCTCTTGCTAGTGTTGTTTCAAATGTACAGTTATGTTGAAGACTGTGCCTTCGCGATCCACATTATTGTGGATTTGTCTCCCATTGGCGACCTTAAAGTCAGGGGCAGTTCCCCAGAAATCGAGCCCCTTACCATATTGATGGTGGGTGATCCTGGTACCACTTAGGCGCCCCCGACCTCAAGGTTGCCAACGGGGGACAAATCCACAATAGCGTGGATCGCGAGGACCCAGTCCTCAACATAAACGTCAACTTTTAGATGGAGCTTATAAGGCGTCCCACTTAACATTTTATTTATTTGTTCCCACAGTGGGGGAAGCGTCCCCAAGAATCAAATCCTTTACCATATTGATGGTGGGATGACCCTGGTACCACTTAGGCTATAGTAAGGAGTTCGATTCATCGGGAGCCGCCCCCGACCTCAAGGTCGCCAATGAGGGACAAATCTACAATAGCCTAAGTGATACCAGGGTCACCCACCATCAATATGATAAGGGGTTCGATTCCTGGGGACACTTCTCTCACCGTGGGAACAAATAAACAAAAGGTTAGGTGAGACGCCTTATAAGCTACCTCTAAAAGCCGACGTTTATGTTAAGGACTGGATTCTCGCGATCCACACTATTATGGATTTGTCCCTCATTGGCGACCTTGAGGTCGGGGACGACCCCCTAAGAATCGAACCCCTTACCATTTTGATGATGAGGTGACCCTGGTACCACTTAGCGTGGATCGCGAGGACCCAGTCCTCAACATAAATGCCTTCTGGTAGTTTAGAAAAAGCTAATCAGACACCCAGCCAGCAAGCAAGATTACCATGTCATAAATCCTAAACATATTTAATAACTCAGAGATTCAAATTCTATAAAAACAAAGCTCTCAAAAACAATTAAACAACCAATATGTGAGTGGATTACAATAGTCAAGAATGACTAATGCAGAAGCAATATGCCAAGCTTAAAGATGTTCCGATCCAGATTGAAAAAAAAAAAAAAGGATCTGAAACCGTGTCCAAAGAGGCTAAAGGTCCCTGACCTTGAAACAAACACTGTTCCTATGGTGGGGGAAGCGTCCCCAAGAATCGAACCCCTTACCATATTGATGGTAAGGTGACCCTGGTACCAGGATCACCCACCATCAATATGGTAAGAGGTTCAATTCTTGAGGAGCCACCCCAACCTCAAGGTCGCCAACGGGGGACAAATTCACAATAGCGTTGATCGCGAGGACCCAATCCTCAACAAGTTATGATGTTGACTGTATATCCTTTAATTCGATTCAAAGTCATGCTTTGTGGACCCAGTATAGTGTAAAATTGCGATGGTACAATCGTATTGCTCTATCCTCATTTCACCTTTGAATATGGACTACTCTCTATACCTGACTTTAATTGAATCGCTTTGTTCCCCCTGCCCCAAACATGTATACTAAAATTTTCCAAGATTGGAGTGCTAAGTTTGACAATGATCTTAAAGGGAGGTTTCTTTTGTTTTGTCTTGGATTTTCCATTATTCTATCATCTTTGTCTACTTCATCTTGTTGTTAAAGAAATATTTTTGGACACCAAATATTCAAGTGATGGAAGAAGTTCGCTCATACATTTATGCATAAATTAAATCTTTATGGTGTTTGTCTATATCACCAAAGGATCACACAAGAATTTTAATCATTTATGTTAAACCATCAAGAAAAATAAGATAGGTGAATTGGAAGTGTACAATCAATTATAATGAAGAAAATTGGGATTTTTAGTCTTCCAAGTTTAAACTTTCTCATTTAGAGAGAAAACTCAATTTTCGAAAAAATCATATATATTTAGATTGAGAATCATAATCACTTTATAACTGGTGATATTTTATTTTTATTTTGACTTATCATAAAATAAAATAAAATATTATTGGGTCTATACACATTACAAAATTCATACAAATTAAGATATGGCTTAAAAGTCCAATAACTTAATAAGCTTAACTGATCACTTTTAATTAGCTAATAATTAGATAACACACATAATGTACAATTAGTATTAATATGAAGGCTTAGAAAATTCCCAACATCAAGTACCAAACTCACTTCTTCTTAGGCACTCAACAAACCTCCCAACTGAGATGATGGTCTCTACTCCTCTGCCCCATCGTAGAACAAAGGAAGTCCTTCATAATTCTCTCAATCCCCTGAGCCACTCGAACTGGAATTTGAAAAAGGGAAAGGTAGTAAATGGGAATGCTGGACAAATAGGCATGAACAAGGGTATTCAGTATTATGTCCACCCAAAGAGAAATAAGAATCCTTTCAAATTATCCAAGTGCTTAGAAACTTTTTGAACCACTTGATCCCAAAACGAAATAGCCCAAGGAATACCGCCTAAAGGAACAGCCAAATAAGTGACAGACCACTACAAATTTTGCAACCATAATGGACCATGGAAATCACTTCTAAAAAGAATACTAGCATTATGACATGATGTGTTTGATGTAGTTGATTGGCAGTAATACCATATGGCTCTTGTATTCTTAGTAAATGCTACTCCTAAGTAAATCCTTATGAAAGTTACCGATCTTGTCCAAGTCTTAAGGTTATTATAAACTTATTGGAGTTGTGCAAGTGTAAAAGTTTTGTAGGCCATTGTAGTAGTATATGCATGCATGGTTGAATTTAATATGCAGAATGAATTTAGCAACATGCTCACCTTTTCATTTACTACGATGCTTGAGTAGGCATCAATGGAGTCTAGATAATGATGCTTCAAATGCTGCAGTCTTAGTTGCCAGTGAAATGCATGCCATAACTTTGGCAGTTGAAGGTTTGTAAAGGTTGTCTTCACTATAGCAACTTTGGCATATGAAGCCGTAGATGTTGAGGAGGTAATTTTATATATTATTTTTGGTCATTTTTCCTTTCTACTTCTTTAGGTTATGTTGCATAATGACTTACTTAATCTTTGTTTTGAATCCCCAAGATTTGATAATGATCCACTAGTAAAGTGGGTTGGGAATATGGGGGTTCTCTACATTTATTAATTCATTGTGGTTGACAATACTTGATAATCCTGTAATGTTTGTTGTATACTTGCGTTTTATGCTATCACTTGGACTAAACTATGGACTAGTTCTTGGTTCAATCGGTCAAATCAATCAATCTTGTTCAGTTTTGAGAATATTATTTTTTAACACTAAAACATCTTAAAAATTATGAGATTATATATTTTCTACATACAAAATTGAATTAAATTTTTATATAAATAGAAAATTTGTTAAAAAAATGTGCAATTCTATTCGAATCATACTTAAGTTCGATTTTTTTCACAAAGTTTGAGCTCCACCTGGTTACAAAATGAGGTTTCTTAAAAGAAGACTTAAATTTTATTCAAGTTTTTTTAGCTCGTATTCTACTATTTTGAAGCTAGTCTGAATTAGCTACAATAACAACAAAAAAACTTAAAAAACCCTTTGGGCTTTTAGGTTAAGGCTTCACATTCAACATTGAGACCTTTTCCTAGCATAATTGCACGTCGATTCAAAGGTTGAGGTAATGCCAGTGCCTTAATGCCTTACTCATAGGGATACAAAACTCCTTGTAAGTGGGAATCCCCATGGAAAATGCCCCGTTTTAGGACGAGATTGGTGAAGACTTTTTTCCTGTGAGGATACGAATGAAAGGAAAATTTTTCTCGTTAAGGATGTAGGGACAAGGATAGGGACCATACCCGCTGCCCCATGGGGTCTCGGTCATCCTCACCATATATAAAATTATTAAAAGTACTTAATATATATTTTAATAATTTCTTTCTTTTATTATTAAGAAAAAAAATATTATCTATAACTTTTAATATGAAAATTAAAATTATTATTTTTGAGTTAATAATTTAATTTTGTTATTTTTTTAATTTTACATAATTTTATTTATTTTTATTTAGAGTCCTTGGAGATTCCCACAAATCCTTGAGTCTCCTAGGGAATAGGCCTGGGGAAACTCCTCCCCCACCACAGGGATCGAGGGAGGGACGAGGAGCAAGGAAGACCTCCTCGCCCCCACCCTGCCCATTGCCATCCCTACTTAGTTGTGTATGTTCTTCACTTTTTCCTTACTTCATCTCAAGTCATGCCCCATCCTTATGCATTTGCGGCATAGGTTGAGGTATTGCTAATGCTGCTATCCCTGTTGTATACTTTTCTTATTTAGAATAAATTTTTTAATATTAATTTTCTTCACTTACCAAAACCTATTATTAGAATCTATTATAATTAATTTTTATGTTTTGTTGATTTCATTTTAGGTTCTTTAAATATTAACCAACATGAGTTTTTCCAAAGACCCTACTTAGAAATATTGTTAACTTGCAAATCATGGCAATAGAAACAAAGTTGCAAGCAATTTTTTTGGCAATTAAGTTACAAGCGGAAGGATCCTAGGGATGGACATCATTTTATGATTTAAGTACTTGATAATGTGATTTATGAATGGTTATCGATAATTATTAAGTTGTTATGACTTATATTTTAAATGTGATTTTAATTTTTCATGTATATTAGTTGGTTTAATTTTTTTATTTTATTTAATGTAGGGTGCACTACATTTTCTACTCAACGCTATGCCTTATGGTATTCTTTAGCCCTTATCGCTAGCCTTGCACTTTGATTATAAAAAACTATGATTTTAATTATAGGATGTGATGATATGGTACATCATATTTTTGGGCCAGATGTTTTTATTTAAATTTCTAATTGAATATTAAACTATTGCAATTATTTAATTATAAATCATAATCTCTAAATAATAATTATATTGTAAATCAAAATAATAATTAAATAAATACCCCTTATCATCATCCTAATTAATAGAAGACTGGATTTTTTTTATAACTTTCAATAGTATGAAAATTTGTATACGGATTCATAAATTAATATAGATAACTTATTTACCTTCTCGAATGAATGATCACTACAGTGGAAACTGATTTGCCTGGTGTGTTATTGTCGCTTCTCCAACAAGTTTCCTGCTATGTATGAATGTGAACAGGGATGCAAGTATTTATATTTTTGTTCTACCATTATCATCTTAACTTCAACTTTTGATCATTTGGCTATGGAAGACTTTAATATATGTGAAAAATTACTCTATTCTAACAGCTTCAACTATTAGGTTGGAAAATAATTTTATTAATTCTTTTAGTAAACATCAAGATGTTTTATCAAAGAATTATTAACATCGAATAATTTCAATACATTCAGCAATGGAGTTGCCATAGATCCACATTCTCTTCTTATTTGGCTCTAATCATTTCCTCACTGCAGAAGCATTGACTCACGCCTTCATGGGTGAACCCAACTGCCACCATAGATTGGGTCGCATTGTTAAGACGGCATTCACCTCATCATATGCTCATAAGTGTAGATTAATGGTATATTTCGAATCTAATATAGTACTCACGTTTGGGGTCCTTCTCACCATTAAGTGCACTTGTAAAGAAATTTCAGCCAGGATAGACATGATCACTGTACATGTGAGCTGTCATGTTTAAAGCCTGAAGCATTGCTTCTCCTCTGATGTTGAAATTAAATACGCATATCCCGCCATTGTTGACATCAATCGCACGAAACCTGAATATTAATATCAATGTTAAGATGTCAGCTGCTAGATAGAAAGAAAGCATCAGAAGAATAAGCAAAAGGGTGACATTTGATCCAGAGTTAATCATGTGACACATCAGAATCGTCTATTCACTTTGAACTATCACGATGTGCCCTTCATATTTTTTTCTCCCACCCATCATAGCCATCCAAAGTAAATGGACGGCCACGATCTTAATAACACAACCGGTCATCTTAGTTGACCGGATTCGCACTTTAGACATTTCAATCAAGATACTCAAATAAGTGATATGCTTCAAATAATCATCCACTTATAGGCGAAACTTAAACCATTAACCAAGACAGCATCTAACAATATGGAAAGGGGGGTGTTGAGATCCATATTCCGCACATTAGAGGCAAATTTTAAGTATGAGATATATAAAAAATTTATTATTATTATTATTTCTATGTTGTTTAGGATATTTACAACAAATTTCCTAATCTTATATTCATATCTTATAAATAGGTTTTCAAATACCTCAAAAACACCACTTAGAGTATCATTTCACTTTTAAGTTGCAACATGTACTATAATCAACAGCAATAAAATATAAAAGATGCTGGTAATATATGATGTAACCAGCCAAAAATGGATTTTACAGTACATCATTTAATAAAGCTAAAACTTTCGAGCAGTGCTCTCCTCACAAAAGTGAGGATGTGTAAGTTCCTCATCCCATATTCGCATTTTTCTTACATGTCACCTCACTTACCATTTTCTTATACATTAGCACTTTGTGAGATTTTGTAAGAGGTTTTATGAGAGAAGCATTGTTCAAACTTTCCATTATCTTCAACTAGAAGAATAATCAGTAAATTTAAAATCAGAAGTACATCTTTCAATGAGGGCACCCAAATTCAGTGTAAATTTGAAATTATAATACCCAATAGTACTCACCTCTCTGTCTCTAGACCTAAAGCAGTGCAGTTTAATGCCCTCAATATAGATTTGTGAGTCACGATCAGAAAGTTTTCTCCCTGATGAATGAAACAAAACGTCAGATGTCACTTATAAGTCAATAATTGCAGAAGTAAATGACAATGACAAGAAGATCCTACAGGCGTCAATAAGATTTCCTTCCAAGCATCTCTTGCAGCTCCCCAGAGATCTCGTATAGGTAATCTACCGTTTATGGAAAAATTGGCTGGATCTTCTCTCCAGGCTGTATACTCTTTGGGATATATTTTCTTAGCATCCACTGCCTCCAAATTAGGAACATACTGATTCAGTTTATGCATAAGAAACGGTGGGAAGAATACATATCAAATCAAACATAAAAATCATGTTATATCTATGTTTAATGGCAATTATGGCATTAACTTTAAGTACAGTCACTCTTCCTATCATATGGTAGGAAAATTAACTATGTCAGAAGATTAATAAAATTATGATCCGTCAAGGTTAATATTGACAAATGCAATGTTATCATAAAAATACTATGCTCAGCATTTTCAACTGACCAGAGGTAATCTTACCATTTTTCATGCCTTCAAGGTGATATAGAGATATCTCCTTCAGCGAATCAAGGAAAACTAATGGCCTTTCCCTCCCTTGCCATATAATTTCAGCAGTTTGCTGTACCAAAACACCCCAAACACTTTTAATTAAATGAGAACCAATATTAGCGTGCTCTAGAATTAGGTTTCCCTGGTCCCTAACCTTGGCACGAGATATTGGACTTGCAAAGCACTGGTCAAAGTAAATTTTTTCTAAAGCTTTTCTGCACCTCTCTGCTTGCTTCACTCCAACTTCTGTTAGTATTGATAAGTCTGAGCTTCCCTGGGGACATATCAGCAAATTATTATAGATATTAGATGCAATAAAGGGATGACGTCTGATTTGAAAAATCTAAGTATCTAACCAATACTTTAGTCAAAAAAGTAAAGCTATTTGAAGTTTGAAACAATTATTGGTGCATTTTACATGGTCTAGTTAGCATTTCAGAAAAATATGTAAAGGAGATAGAACAAATAATAATAGTAAGTATCCACACCCTCTCTTACCATCAGGTTGCAAACCAACCCCAACACTCCACCTAACCCCAGAAGAGAGCTGATAACATAAAAGAAAAACAGCAAACCTGAAGCCTACTTTCTGCATTCCAAGTGCTAAGACCATGCCTTATAAGAGTTACTTTCTTTGATGACAAAATTAACTCATTTGTTAGTGATGTTGTTGCTTTTGTGAAATCATACGCACCACCAGTTACAGAGAAATCATCACCAGTTATAAGTTTCTCTGCATAAAGGCACCATGAAAACCAACTTAAATCCAAGTTACATGTAAACTTGATATGATAGAGACGCTGATGATTAATATCCATAGCTAAATTTTCTTAAATGCTCGAAACCACTTCTTGACCCCATTTTTCCAATGTAAACATTTTCAAATGACTGTACTAGAATATTTAGCTCTTTGACATGGAGCATGAAAATTGTCAGCTAGAAATGAAAACATGGAAGATTGGAAGCATAGCATATCTTAACATTTGATTTGAATGTTTTTCAATTTACAGTCTGGAGCATGCTTGTGTAGGACTTATTGTTATAACCAGAGAGTTGCAGTGTAAGAATTCTTTTATGTACAGCGTAGTGTTGATGAACGAATTAGGTAAGTACTGCTTTAAATTTTTCATTTTTTACTGGAAGGATATGGAATAACAATAACAATAACAATAACAAGTAGAAGAAATGAAGGTAGATATAAGGATGCGATTTTTAATTGTCCTAAACAAACCACCAGACGGAAGAATTACTAAGAAAATGCACATGTTTTACCCTACCTACATGTAAATTAATGAATATATCCCCAGATAAACATACATGGAATCAAGAATGAAACTTTAACTTCTACCACGTTTCAACATTTCCAATCGAAGACATGGGATTTATATGTGCTGGGCCTTTATCCTTTTGTTAGGTTCATTAGGATTTAATGAGACCGGCGATTCTTTCATAGGAAGACATCATGATACCTGGTCTGGTGTGGAATGAACTCATAATCGTGGAACTGATTCAATATCTCTGTCTATTTTCGGCCTACTGCATTTATACATGGAATAAAATATTTTATTTCTTATGTTAAAAAAATTGATGGCTACAGAAGGTTGAAGCAAAAAATACAATAAAATATACGAAAAAATTTGGCCACCCCCTATGGAATGGAACGACGCATGGATCTATATGTAAACATAGTATCTATTCAGCGTTATTTAATAGAGAATCTAAGGGGGAAAAAAGGGGTTACCAGAGGGTACCCCGCAAGCTAACCCAAAGTCAATCTCAAATGTGACTCACACTCACCATCATAGTCCTTAACGCAAATTAGCATAAAATGGCAGCAAATTATCTAATAAAAGTAGTCCCTTTTAATCTTCACTACTATAATGGTAACGCAAGCAATACCCTTATGGTAAAATTACACCAAGAAGAAGAATTTATTAGTTCTGAACCAAACCCATAATCTCGTACAATGTTATCCAATTCAAGAAGAAAACTTGCTATTCTCCTCCCTTCCATTGTTTCTATTTCATAAGTATGCCAGCAAATTTCGTGTATAATGGTCAGAACTGATAATCGCACCTTGGGTAGCCTCTGAACGAGAACCTGAGCAGTGAATGCGACGAGCTTTGGATGAACGAAACAGGAGCTGAGGGGTAGGTCGCCTAGAATAACAAATGGATATTAAACCTGAGCACAAAGGGGTGGCGAAGACAACCCCTGCACGGGCCATTGTTCTTTATGGCAACTCGGTGGCTTGTGTGGTTCCTGTTTCACTGTCAAGTGATTTTCATGCTATAGCAGCAAACGCAAAACGGGGAGCAAAGGAAGATGAGAACGACACCAGGCGGGGAAATGTTCTTAAACGCGAGTGTGTTTACATTTTCCTCATTTTCAGAATCCAATATATGGTGGATATTTCTTCTTTGGTTTCCTTCGGATAATTTTATAATTATAATACATAGGATATGCTTCAAACCATCCAATGAGATTCCGGTGAACTTGGATAAATTTTCTATTCCACCCTTCTGGTTTTTTTTTTTTTTTTACTAAATAACGTAGTGAGTTTGATAGTATAATATTGACTTAATTATATTTTTGTCCTATAATTTATTAAAATAATAATTTTTTTAAATTTTATTTTAAATAATATAATTTTTTTAGTTTTATCAAAGTTGCAACAAAGTAATTTTGGCTTTCTAATTTCGTCATGAAAGATTAAAAGTGTAATTTTGATAAAATTAAAATATTATATTATTTATCATAAAATAAAAATGACTAAAATTATAATTTTAATAAACTAAAATATAACAGATATAATTAAGCATATAATATTTAATAAGTATTTGTTATATTACTACTTTAGTAACAATCTATCCTCACCTCTCATCACTGTTTTTTGGTATTATTTAATTATTTTTTATCTCCTGTCTTTTTTATAAATATTTTGAAGTATTTTTTAATTTTTTTGAAATTTTGTATATTTCTTATACTATTCCTTCAATAATTTTTTTAAAAATTATTTGTTTTTAAGTATAAAATTCTAAAAAATACAAAAAAATTTCCAAAATTTTAAAAATATATATAAGAAAAAATAATCAAATTAAACAAAAAAAAATGTCGTAAGAGATGAGATTATATTATTATCGCTCAAAAATATAGCAGTAGCATAACAATCGCCGTAATATATATTTTAAAAAATATCATAAAGAATATGCTTCAAATCATTTGAGAGATAATATAATATAATATTGGCTAAAGTATTAATTTTATCCATTATATTTTTTGGAGATTTTAATTTGACAAAAATAGTGATGTGATACTCAAATGGTAAACTGACGCATATATATGAACTATATGATAGAATCATGTTTCTCAAACCATAGCCATCCATTTACAAATACATTTTTTCAAATTAAAAAAAAAAATCTCTCTACCTTCCCTATTCTTTCTCTCTCCTTGCCTCTTATTTTTCTCCAAGTTTTGCCCAACAATTTGTATCTTAAAATATGAACATATTTACACTTACCATATGAGTTGTTTGTTTAGACTTATCAGAAATATATTTTCTCTTTCTTTTATAAGAAGAATGACTTTTTTTTAAGGATAATTTGTATTATATTTGGATGTAATAATTTAAAAGGACTTTTGAAATAGGGTGAACAATTTTAGAAATGAAAGTTTATCTCTTTTTTTATTTTTTTCCTTATCAGCAAAAGCTAAAAATTTTAACTTCTCCTTATAAGAGATTTTCTCCATTTTTATTAACTTATCTATTTTTTATAAACTCAAACAAACAAGTATATTTTTATCAGAATATATTATTTTTTTAAAAAAAATAATTTATTCTCAAAATAAATCCAAACAAATAGGGTCATAACACTCTCCCAAAAACCCATAAAACAAAGAGGAAGGTTATAATCAAATTTTAATTAGTTTGTGCATATTCAACACAAACTAATTAAAAGTTTGTGAAGACAAATTTCAAAGCAACGACATATACACCAAACATAGGGAGAAGTAGGTGATAGTGGCAAATCTCAAAAAGCAACAAGTGCTTCTGGAAATAAAGTTCTTATTGATTTTTAATGCATGCAAAGCCAAAAAAGAACCTTCTTCAGCATTTTTATGGGTAGTTTAGGTAACATTTCTCAGACAACAACTAAATGTTTATTTATTTATTTATGAAAGACAAGAGAAACAGGATATGCCCCTGTATGTAAGTAGACAGAAATAGAGGAGGAGAAAACAAAAGAGATAAGGCGCTTTATGTTATACTTGGCATTAGAGCCCGAAGAAAGAAAAAAATAGCTTTTGATTAAGGAAGAACATATCAAAGTTCATGTTTGAAAACGAAATTAACCCACAAGTTTATGAGTGTTAAAAATTATTGTTTCCATATTTATTTGTCAGATAAAAGTTGAAAATAACTTTGAAACATACAAAAAATATTAATTGAAGATGTACGAAGATTCAATACTGAATTTATGACAGTCAAAGAAAAATAAAGGAAGCATTTTAAAACAAATAAACAAAGAAAGCAACAGATGATATGAATATCTAATCTTACTAATTTGTATGATTGTAAGTTATCAACAATGCAAATCATTAAAATTTAGTGGGATAGAGCGGGAAGGAGAGAGAAATTTAGGGAATGAGAGAGAGACATATTAATGGTATATCAACAATGCAAAAGGAGAGAGACATATGCCCAAGAACCCCATCATCCATGGTATTATTTTTTATCAGATTATTTAGTGGTGTTAGTTTTAAAAATATTAATGGTATATTTTTAAAGGGACTTACTATTGTATAGTCCTATTTTTTATACTATATAGTAACTATAAAATTGTTTAGAAAATATATTTTTATATTTTTATAAATTTTAAATTTTTTTAATAATAATAAACTAATGATAAATTTTATAAAAATAAAAAAATTTAAAAAGAATGATATATTTAAAAAGAATAAATATTTTAAAGAAAACGTTAAAAAATTCAAAAAAATATAAAATCGTTTTAAAAAAATTTAAAAAATTATTATAAATAAAAAATTAATAAATAGTATAAACAAAAAAAAGTAATCAAAAAAAAATTAAAAATAAATTTGGGGAGACTGTAGCTTAGTCCTTCATTTTTAAAACATAAGAGATAATATTGAAACCTCACAAATATAAGGGACATGATTAAAATCTTTCGAAAAGATAAGAAACAAAATCAATGCTTTAATCTATAATATTTGATATTTTTATTTTTAAAATAATACTTACTTTATATGAAA
>JASKGM010000005.1:2058464-2068626 GCA_034509205.1 Ceratonia siliqua | reverse complement strand
GTTTGAAATTCTTCTTTCATAAGAAGTTTCACCTTATCATCCATTTTTTTGTGTGGATAAAACAACTTATCATCCATATTGTCCGAAGAAATTTGAGAAATTTTGTATCCAATGCAATTTTGACCAAGTCTGCCCTGTTATATTCACATGAATCAATTAAAGTTCTTCTAGGTTAGATGTTTGCTTTATATGTAAAGAGAGGCTGGATGGAGTTCGGTGAAACCGCAGGATGAATGCAAAGAATGTGCAGCTGGGCTGAATGCATGATGACTGACACCCATATCATCAACAAATTGGTGCATGGATATACTTAACCTTTATTTGCTAATCTAGAATCGTTCTGGTTATGGACAAACATTTTCATAGGAATCTCAGCTTGCCTTCCCAAACAGAGATGTTAATATCATGATGAGGCTTTAATGCTAAGGGATATAAAGGGTGTTCTCCATGATGAACGAAACCCAAATCCTACCTATATATATGGATCTTTAACGAACATTAAATGCAATTTCAACCCACCTTCTAAATGGGCACTACAGACGTTTGTTCATCAATCTTAGATAGTGGAAACCACTGTTGAGGTAAGAAACTCCTAGCACTTCATTTTTATTTTTAAAAAAAGGTTAAAAAACATAAAATTCACGCACCAATGGAAAGGCTCAAAATCTCTCTTTAGACGGTGTTAAGAGCCCAGTCACCAAAACATGAGAAAGATCTGTAATATGGAGTCTATATATGAGATTTCTTGCAAATTTATAATTGTCTTCATGGTGCATCAATTTTTACAAGTTCAGAATTTGTTTTGCACGATAAAATTATCTTATCCCAAAATGGAATATAGGTTGCTTACTCATAATCAAGGCTTTCAATGGGGCAAAGGTTGGCACCAACTATGGCAATCTGGGAGGTGGTGTTAGTCCTCTTCACCAGAAGTGGCGCTGCATATGTCATGTTTCTTTCAGAAAACTCTGACCAGTACCTCCCAATGTCCTTCCCATCCAGTGGACCTTCGTTTTCTATGTCATTTGCATCATCACCATGGTTTACATTACTTTCTCTATCCATCTTCTTAGCAACTGCACTTGTTGGTTTCACAGGGACCTAATTTTTAGCAGATTTAACAGGCATACCTGCAAGCACAACCAGAATATTCTAAGCCTCATTTGAAACTTCCTTGGCACATATCTCAATCAAAACGTTAACAGTCTTTTGTCTTTCTTATTTTTTATTCTTTATCGTAAACTTTGCAAGATTTTGCAACAAGTTGATAACAGTTATCAGACAATTTTCAGCAGAGAACACAAGTTGGAAGTAGAGTTATCAACTAGGTACGATTCAAGCCATTGGAAATGTTTGATAACTTCAAGAAACAACATTCACAAAATGACCCTGGCACAGCCGCACAGATACGGATTTTGACGTAGATAAGTGCTAAATGAGAATATCACATTAAACCATGGAAGTAAGCCAGTTCATCTAGACTTTCTATTAGGATATATGAGAATGAACAACGTTAACATGGGTAAATTCTACAACGGTGCGAGAAACTTGATGACCTATCCGCCTGTTGGAATCAGATCCCCACTGATGAATCCAATCCGAAGGAACTGAGAAATTACTCTTCAAATATATAAAGAAAAGAGAGGGGGGAATTACAGGAAACAATTTCCCCAACATTAGCTACATCCGTCAATCCAGCTCATTTAGCGAACTAAAAATCAGCTTGGGCAAGTTCACTCCTCAACTATCCAGCTCTTGAACACTAGTGAAATAACTGAAACAAGAAACAAAAAGAAAAGGCATCAGATCTCGTAGTTCTTACAGTGATGAATTCTGCTTCCGCAGAGTCCGAAGACTGATATTACTCTGGAAAGTCAAACCAGTCCAAAGGATGGGCGAAACGACGAAACGCAAGTAACCAAAGCAGCCCAATAATTCTTACAACAAGAACAACCTTCGTTTTTCTCTTTGTTGATTCTGGGATCAGCAACCACGATGTGACTCAGGGAGAGAGAAAAGGGACAAAACCCAGAAATAATTGAAGATATTGAATTTTCGAACTGGGGTATGCTTATCCTTTTATGTATGCGTAATTGTGTATATCGGGATCAATCGGCATTAACCTGCCCGATGCCAAAACAATCATATTTCCCATATTTAAATATTGCAATAAATAGTTCAACTTCCTTACCCTTTTTATCACTCCCTATTCTATATTATAGATGCCATTTTTCTTTGACGGAGCCCTACACGTGAAGCAATCTTACAGTAATTACTTCCACTGAAAGTGACGATGAGGGGAATGCCGAAAACGACCTTCGCCTAATCTTACATCAGGCACTTACCTTCTTCTTCCATTGTTTATTTCAAGCATTTTAGTTGAGGTAATTGTTTATTGTTTGGTGAAAACTGAAGACTTGAAAGAATGGTGATCATAAGACGATGATGATTGATGAATCTGGCTAAAGGCAAATATCTTTTGCTTTTTCTTTTGCATTTTCTGTGGGTCGTGCCTTATGCCTGTTTGAAACGGACAGTTCTTGGCTTCTTGCAACATCAGGGAGAAACGGCAAAAATTGCAGGGGCTCACGTGTCAAAATTATCTGGTAAGACATCATGATTATTGACTTTCAAAAAAATTTAAGTTATTTTCATCCTATAAAAAAAGTGAGGAGAAAATGATAATATCATAATAAAATATTAAAAGAAAAATATAAATGAGTCTGTTTTTCAGTTTTGTAGTTTGTACTATTGACATATGAGATAACTTGTGAAATTAATAAAATAAAATATTATTTTGAATACATACCTGCGATCTAAATTTGATTACACATATTAAATTATAATTATTTATTTATTTTTAAATTATTATAATAATTAATTATATATAATTAAATTAAAACTGTCCAAAATTAAATAAATAATTATAATTTATAAAATATGAATTATATTACCTTTTGATAAAATGAATAAATTTAAATTCATATTTTTACAATTCTAAAAAAATGGCAACTTAATATTTACCTCATAAGTTACCTCTTTGTTACATAATTTGTACAGAAAAATACAAATTAATCCATAAAGTAGTAAGCATTTTAACACTCAAAATCACATGTATGAGATGAAAAAATAAATATTTTAATTACTTTAGTACAAATATTTATCATCAATTTCATTCTCACTTAAAAAGTTGGAAGAGAATATAACTTTTTGTAAAATTTAAAAATCTTACTTTTATATTTTACAATTATTTATGATATAAAATAAAAAGTAAATAACTTAAATAATATTAGATTAATTATTTTTTATTTTAAATAATAAAAAATACATATAAAATAAAAATAATAAAAAAATGAATTAATATGTAAGTTAATATATATTAAGACAGTAATATGTATAATATAATTAAAGCTTCATTGTATTTTTTTGTTTGTTAAAGTTATAGTTTTAATCTCTTTATTTTCATCGTAAATAATATAGTTTCTTAATTTTATTAAAATTACAGTTTTAATTCATCAGTTAATTTTTTACTTATTTTTTAACAATTATTGTTAATATAAACAACAACAAAATCACGTGAACATACAAAATTTACACGTTATGACATAATTTTGACTTTCTAACCTTCACATTATATTAAACATGACATTAACACCTCCCAAAATTTTAATCTTCACACCTTTCAAAATTTTAATCTTCTCTTCCTTAAACGTATGAGAAGGTAAAATTATTTAATAATATATAAATTTTTTGTATCCATATAAATTTTTTATTATTTACATAAATAATAATAGTTAAAAAATAATAATTAATTAATTAATTAATTATATAATTTTAATAAAATTAAGAAACTATATTATTAAACTAAAGAAACAAAAAATATAATTAAATATATATTTAACAAATTCAATTAATAACACATATAACTATAAATTAGAAATAGCAAGTAACTTTATAGAATATAAAATAGCATAAAACAAATATTTCAAATATTTACTTTTAAAATATCATATTTCTTTTATATACAATTATTTATTTTTAATAAAATAATAATGTCCTTGCAATATGCCATAATTATCCTGTTTACAATAATTAAACACGTGTCTTTATTTATTTTGGCATCAACCGAACCAACGTCTCGAGCCTCGACAAAGAAAATTTATGCCACCCACCGGCTGGACTTGACCCATATGTCCCACAAATGGGGCCCCGAAATTATGACCATTCTAACCACCAACCGGTCGATTCCAGCGAATCGTGTCCTAGTGTATTATTAAGGAAAGGGTAAAAATTTAAACTCATTTAACATTTTAATATTATAAAATATTTTATTTAAGATGTGCTTTATAGACAAAATTTTAAAAATTTTGAATTTGATAAATTTATGTTAAATAAAATTTGAAATTTATAATTTTAACTTGGCTAATTATGATTCTAAAAAGTTACATATATATTAAAGGGTGAAATTACAATTCCAATTTTATATCAATTAAATTTTTAATTAATTTATATTTAAATTATTTATTCATACTTTAACTCAATCACTTATATAATGAAATTTTATTTTTATTAGATTAACATAATCTCTCAATGTTTTTATTCTGCTCTCTTCCCCCAATATTCTTCTTGTTCATAAAACTATTATATTTTCATGATGGTTTGATTTTTTAACAAATGATGGTAGAATATCAAATGATGGAAGTACAATTTGTGATGGAATTATTTATCATAATAATGTATATAAATAAATAAAAGAGATGGTTTCTTATTTTAACATGCTTGATTTAGATTTGATTCTTACTTTCATACTCGAATATTTTTAAGTATGGGTATTATTTTTTAAATCACAAAGCTAACTTTTATTTATATTTTTTTTATAAATTATACATAAATTAATGGTGTAACTAAACTTATAAAACTTAAGATACTATAATTCATTTTTTGCTAACAAAATTATTTATTAATGTTCATCATGCTAATTTAATGAAAGTAAAAAAAAAATGTTCATAAAAATCTAATAGGTAGTTTAAAAAATAATAAAATATTTGTTTAAATTTTTTAATAATAATTAGAAACCAAATGGATTAGTAAAAATAATAACATTAATTGAAAATATTAATAAAAAATTTAAATACAAAGTAATTAGGTTTTTAAATTATAATACAAGATATTTTAACAAATGAAATTCCCAAAATTAATTATTACTTTTTATACCTAAATTCTATAATAGATTTAATAACATTACTTATATAATTTATTTTCATAAATTATACAAATTTAAGTGCAACTATATTCAAGTTTTAGATTTCAAAATTAAATTCCGTTTTTACTAATTAAATTAGAGGTTAACGATGCTTTTGTTGGAATTAAAATCATAATGAAAATTTTATTCAAAATTTAATAAGAAATTTAAAATTATAAAAAAAAGGAAAAAAGAGAGATCAAAGTTTATTTAATAAAAATAATAATTTTAATTATACAAGTAATTGAATTTAATTAGAAGTGTGATTAAATAATTTAAATATAAATTAGTTGAATATTTAATTGATTAAAAAGGTAAATTAATACATGAGTATTATTGGAAATCTAAAAATTAATTAATTATAAAATAGTACTAATCATTGTTATTAAAACGGGCCGATCCGACTAGTTGAACCTGGAACCAGGCCTTTAGTCGGTCCAAAAGACCTTGAAAATTGAAAGTTCAGAGAATCGGTACAAAAATTGATGAACCAAAATTCAACCGAAAAAACTAGCTGGTTTGTTGGTTTTGGCTAATTTTTAGAAGATGATGGAGATCACTAAAAGAATGAGAGGAAAAATGAGAGAGGGAGAATAAGGGGAGGGAAAACGCAAATCTCTTTGAAAGTTTTTTTTTTTTTTTCTAAATTCACTTGTCGGTCTTCCTCCTTGAAATCAATTGCATGAACTAAAGGAATAGAAAAGAGAAAAAGAGATGAGAAGAGAATGTTACGATGCTACTAAAAGAAAAGGAAGAGAAGAGGAAGGGGGTGGGGAAAGGGGATCTTAAGACAAAGAACAAGATGAGGGGTTGGAAGAATGTGAAAGGGGTAATTTGTTTATTACTAGAAGTTGGACAAAGTACGTAGGAGTTAGAGTCGTCAAAAAAAAGATGTGATGAGTTTTAAAAAATCAGCTCACCAAACTGGCGGGGTGAGTTGGCTTGAATCTTATTTTTTTCTAATTATTTAATCTATTTTCTTCCTATATATAATAATATAATTATATTATATAATTATTTATTTTTATAAATATATCATTACAAATAAACACGTATAAAATCTTTTAATATTAAATTCAACAAATCTTATATAAATTAAATAAATTTTAATTAAAAAATATATATGTTAATTGATTGATATTAATTTAGTAATTTTTATATATATTATTGTGACACTTAACCAAACTCTATAAAATTTATATACCTGCTATGATAATGATAAATTAACATATTATTTTATTATTATTTTTCTCTTTTTTTTAATTAACTATTATTAATTTGATAATTTTTTAACATATAATATTATATACAACTAATAGATTTCATATTTTATGTCTACCTAATAGTTATTTTTTATTTTATTTTATATTATTTTTATATTAATAATTATATTGAATCTTATCTAATTATATTAATAAAAATGACTTTTTTTTATAAATTATTTCAATTCTAAAATAAAAATTATTTTAATTAATGAATTTATTTTAATTAACATTATTTGTTATGAAAAGAGATTATATTTATAGAATTATATTAATTAATCTTATTTACAGTAAAAAGAACAATACTAATTTTTTTTTTTAATTTCTCGCCCCAATAAAAGGCAGGTGGAGGCAGGTTGCCCTTGGGAGCATTAAAAATGATTGACATCATGACAGCTTTAAAAATGATTCACATGCCTTTTGATTATCTTTTATTTTTGTCATACAAAATATAATTATGGGTGATAGCCACACCCATTTTTTTTTTTATGTTTTTTTAAATTTTTTTTAAAAATAATTAAATATTTTATATTTTATATATTTTAAAAAAAATTTTTAAAAATTTTTTAATTTTTTAAAAATATTTTTTATATTTTTTTACTATTCATCTATAATTTTTTTATTATTTATTTGTCACTTAAAAAATTTTATAACAAATACAAAAATATTTTAAAAATTTTTTTAAAAAATACATCACATAAAAAATAATTAATTAATTTTAAAAAATTTAAAAATTTAAAAAAAAAAACAAAAAATATTAAAAAAAATAATTAAAATAACCTACCGCACAACGGTAAGTTAGCATCCACCTATAATTATTTATATATATATATATATAAACAGTAAAAAATAAAATATAAATTTTAGTGTAAATTACACTTTATGTACATAATTGTTCTTTTTTTTTATAAGAACTTTCTTTTTTTTTTAATAAATTTAATAAATTACATGGTATAATGTTTTTGTTATTTATATTGCCTATTAATATTATTTTATAAAAAACTTATTTATTTTAATTGTAATAAAATTATTTAATAATGTTTTAAATATATTAATGTTTAGTAATAACTTAATAGATTATTTTTATTTATTTAATAATTATTATATACACTATATTATACTATAGATATATATAATATATATTATATTAAAAATATTATTTAATTAAAAAATAATTTTATTCCAATAAGACTATTAACCCGTGATCTTTTAAAACCATTGATACTAAGATACATTTGAGAGCGCAATAGCTCCAGCCATGAGTTAAATGAACTTTAAAATTCCTGTTAGAGTTTTAAAACAAGATATCAATTGTCTTTATATCAAAACGGAGGAGTTAAAAGCTTAATTGTAATTACTAGTGTAAATATAATAGTAATTAAATGGTTAGAAGCAAAGAATTATATTGAAGAAAAATGTATAGCATCTCCTTCGTATCCTCAAATATTGTTAAATCCCCAAGCATTCTTTTCTTTTTTAGTTAAAAAATTTAGAAAGAAGACAAATTATTCTAATTTCAACTTTAAAGATAAAGTGTATTATTAGAAATTACTAAAATTTTTAATGAACACAGTTACCAATTAAACTAACACATTAAGGCATTCATTTCTTTAAGCAAATGTGTGATGCGAGAGAAAAAGAAAGAAGAGATTAAAAATTAAATTTATGGATCCGTAATGAGGTTGTAGTTTAAGTTGGGTGTGCTAATTTTGTTGTTTTATTTTTTTATTTTTTTAAAATTAATTGATTAATTGATATATTATATATATTTTTTAAAATTTTTAAAAGTTGTTTATTTATGTATAAATAGTACTAAAAAACTATAAATAAATAATACACACAAATATGAAAATTTTTAAAAATATTTAAAGAAATATATGGCATAATAAATAAATAATTAATATTAAAAAAATTAATACATTTTAAATTATCTTACCGACTAAAATAGATAGTAAGTCTCAAACTTTATACATAAAAATAATAATTATATATAATAGTATAAATAATTGAGATTAATTAAAATTTTAAATATAAATTAATTAAATATTAAATTTATATAAAAAATTAGGTAGTTTTAAAACACAAATAAATTTCTTACAAAGGGGAGTTGTAATTTTTTCTTATATTAAAAGACAAAAAGTATCCTACTCAAATATTTCAAGGGCTTTTTTATTTTTTTTTTACTTTTCCAATTTTTTAAATTTTTTTTTAAATTTTTTTATTTTTTAAAATTAATTAAATATTTTGTATTTCATGTATTTTTTTTAAAATTTTTTAAAATAATTTTATATTTTTTCTTAAATTTTTTTACATTCTTTTTACTATTCATCCTTAATTTTTTTATTATTTATTTGTTACTGAAAATTTTTTTATATTTTTTTAAAAATCTTTTATGATATAAAAAATATTTAATTAATTTAAAAAAAACTTAAAAAATTAAAAAACTCCCGTGGCCGGTAGGGAGTGTCACCATAGTTCAAATACCACAGTACCCTAGCCTCTGCTCCTGATCGTCCCCGCTCCTCCTCTCCATTCCTGTTGACCTCTCCCCCGACGCCGTTGGCCGTTCTTGCTCGGTCCTCGACGTTGCATCAGGTATTGTTTATTCATTGCTGCAGATTGATTGGTTGGGATTGACCCTGCTCAGCCTCTCAAGCCGTGTCGCTGTAGCCTGTAGGGACAGCTAGCAGCGTCTGTTCCAGCGAGAGATAAATATTGCTGTTCCAATCCCTCAGAGCCACCATGCTCTCTTCACTAATTAAAAAGAAGCTTGAAAGTTGAAACTGAAACTCCCATATTTGGTTATTGATTAGTTCAATGGACCGTAATGCGTATCCAAGTCCGCAGAGGGCAATTTTTTCTTTATTTCACTGAGTGTCACAGTGGATACTTAACGCAAAGTCATAGCCACAATGCTTGTTAAGCTGTAGGGTAGGAAAACTGAAATAATAGAAGTAAAGCTTGCTGACATGATTCATTAACCCATTTCAGTATGAGCAAGCTGAAGCATTTTTATGAGTTTTTTATTATCAGGATTCTGACTGTCAACCATGCTAAGGGTTGTTGGAGGTGATCTTGGATGCATCTAGATTGGAACCGCTAATAGAAGGGGTGGGGTGGGGATAATGTTTTAAGTCATGACACCAATGAGAAACAATTGTATTTCCGCCGAAGATATCATTCCCTATCCCATTCAATTCAATGAAAATCAGTTCCCCATACCAAGTGCAACGTAACCTTGTCCACGGGGAGATTTTGTTCAGACAATGTTGACTCGTCCATAAAAGTGCTTGAGTTATGCATAATCACATTACTCATATACCATCGTTTCCCAATTGAACAAAATCTCAAAACCTTAATATAACCCCTTAAGGCAAACACCAGTAGTCCATAGAGCAAGTATGCTAGGCTTGTAAGTGGTTAGCTTTTAAATACATATTGTTTTCCATATCATTGTCGGTTCATTTTTCTTTGGTTGTTGTTGAATAGAATTCCAGCATAGTAGATCTTCAAGTAAGTTACTTGGGTCAAAAGGTTTCGTTCATCTCACACATGGCTACTAGTAAGTGAGGCATATATGTTTTCACCATTGCTAATTTACATTGTGCATGGTCATAAGGTTTTTTCTTTTTGGGTGGGGGGGGGGGGGGGGGTTGTA
>JASKGM010000005.1:2034229-2045068 GCA_034509205.1 Ceratonia siliqua | reverse complement strand
TTTTTTTGTATAAATTCTTTTCAAATGTCAGGGTTAAAAAAATGAATGAACGAGTAACACGTGGAATTTGCAAAACCTAGTTGGAAGCAAGGCATTTTGATACTTTAAGTTAGAGAATCCCTTTTAGCAAGTTGCATAATTAATTGTCTTTCTTGCCTCTACCTCTTTACCTCTCTCTTGCTTTTTGTGTTAGCGTGGGTTTAAAGGATTAATATCCTAAAGAACATGACATACTAATATTAAAAAAAGATAAATATAATATAAATATAAGTATGATTCGCTAATTAAATAGTGTGTTTTATACATCATTTTAATACGGCATTGTTATGTCACACTTAATATGAAATAGTTTTGATCCATATTTAAGTTTCCAACCTATATGATATAACTTATAAATCACAAATACTTTAAAAAATGAGCTATATTTTATCTAAGTTGACATATTTTTTTTAATAAATAATGACAATTTTGAATTTAATTCAGACTTCTTATAAATTATTTAGATTCTTTATCATTAGATCACACTTAATGACTTACGACATCATTTTTCAAATTAATCATAAACATTTAATATATATATATATGCATGTTATGGTATAACTTATAAGACTTCTTCATATAATCATTGGTTTCCAAGAACCTAACCATTTGTTTTGTTGTACTTTCAGCCTCCGTCCATATCCATCTATTCTCTTTGTAAACGTTGACATCCATTTTCTTATTCTTTTTGAGTATGCATCTTTCTAGCATTACCAATTAATTTCTATTACTACTTCTTTTCTAGTTATGTCTTTAAACTGATTTTTGAATCATTGAGTTGCACAAAGCACAAGGTGATAAGCCAAGATGAATTTCTTCAGAATACTAGGTAATTGGTTTAATCAAACTGCATTTACTTCTGAATTTTATACAATGTGTGATAATGCCTTTAATTTTTTTCTGGTTCTGTAGTTGTGATGGCTGCAGATGCTGTAGCATGGTACGTTGTAGGGGTGATGATGACATATTTAACTGGTGTTTGGAACCTTAGTTTAACGCACGCCGCTACTATCATGAACATATTCATGGGCTCACAGGTCATGTTGCCTATGCCAGTGTCCTTCCTTGCCGATTCTTTTGTCGGTCACTGCCGCATGTACTTCATTTCTACCATTCTCAGTTGCTTTGTAAGTCTCTTCTTCCATGATAAATGCCTAATATCTTGCCAGTGATTAACTTTAATATTTGAATATTTGTTATTCGTTTGATGTTGATGGGTGAGCCTATTGCATTATACAAAAATGGGTATGTTGGTTGACTAATGTCTTTTATATTTTAGTTAAGTAATTAACAACTACAAAAGGTACATAAATTCAAATTTTGATTTTTGGTTGATGAACAAATAATATGTGGTTTCATTTCAGGGTATGAGCTTATTGACAATATCAACACCGCCTGTACTTTCCAAGGAGATAGGCACTACCCAGAAGGGCCTATTCTATGCTGCTTTACCCCTTATAGCTCTTGGAACTGCTGGAAAACTTGCCTCCTTCAGAAGTTTTTTGGAGTCACAAGATAATAATCTAAGTCCTGACGTTAACCTTCATGAACTGGGAAAACATATATATAAACTTCTGGGTGCTGCTATCATTATTCTCTTCTCAGCTATCGGTGGTTTTGCAATTCAGTACATCAAATCATGGGCACTTCGTTTTGGGATTTCTACTTTGTATTTGATATTGGCTACTCTTCTGTTATTGAGTGGGATTTGTTCTTATAAAAATGGCAATCCACCAGGAAGCCCTTTTACAACTGTCTTTAGAGTCTTAGTTGCCTCTGTTTCCAAAAACTCCTATGCAATTCCCACAAATGCTAATGAGCTTTACGAGAAAGATGATGCTCTCAAACTCCCTCACACCAATAGACTCAGGTTCGCTCTTCCTCTCTGCTTTGTCTCTCCATTCAATTAATGCTTTCTAACTGTTTAAAAGAATTCTCAAAGATGTTTGAATGATGTATTTTTAAATTCTATGAAATTTGAAATATTATAAGAATGATGACTGCTACTTTATGCAGAGAGTAGTAATATTTCATGAGAGGGGAGAGTGACCCGCATGTGTGGGACTCACGTGGGGTTCACTTCCCCCTCTCATGAAGTATTACTACTCTATGAATAGTTTAGAATGAGCCTATAGAAAATTGACAATTAATAGATTTGATTCTAACCCAATCATTGTTCTCGAACTTGGCCTTAGCTCTTGGTTAGGTTTGAGGGCTGGGTTTAGGAGCTAGTGGCCCTATCCTTGTTCTCCAACTTGGCCCCAACTCTTGGTTAGGTCTAAGGGTTGAGTCTTGGAGGTAGAGTTAGGTCACGACTTATTATGAAAAGATTTATTTAAAAGATATAAATTCTTTTGTTATAATTAATTATCTAAGCATGTTATTTAACAAATGTAAGAAATTCAATTATTAGTACTTGAGTTTTCATATATTTCAAATTTTATGGAATTTTAAATTATACCATCCAAACACAACCTACAACGATTCCATGATTAAATCACTTGAAATTTTTCTAAAATTCTTTTATTAGAAACCCAAATAAAATATTGATAAAAGTTTATTTTTGATCCCTTACTTTTGTATTATATTTAAATATTGTCCCTTACATTTACTTTTATTATTTTGGTCTCTATGTTTTAAAAGTGTATTAAATTAATTCCAATAATTAACACCATTAAATTAAATAACAGTTTACTGATGTGGCAATACAAGTGACAAATGGATTACACGTCACATACTGACGTGGCCGTTTTCCTTCTAATTTCCTCTCCAAAGTTTCTAAATCTAGGGAATCCCCGGCAAAGTGTGACGATAGCTTATGAATATGCCATGGCCTTGGTTTATTTAATAGGGACTCTGTTCTACATGAGTCAAGTACCAGAAAGGTAGAAGCCGGGGTGGTTAGTTTGATAAATGAATCTTCATATCCAACAAATGATAAATTAAACGTAGGAAAAATAACAAAGAGGCAAATAAATATTCATATTTTGATAAATGAATCATAATATCATAGAAATTATTTCAAATTCCTTATCCAACAAATGGAATGGATTAATCCCTTGCAGAAGCCTATACTAGTTGTTCGGGAATCCATCCGAAGCTGCCTATTTACTATTGAACCGGACCACACCCAAAAGCCTCACGCCAATCCAACATTATGAGCATAGTTGCATAATGAGACAATGCACCAACCACCACCAGAACATGGAATATCTGGTGACTATGACCAGCCAGGTTAAACCACGTAGGCTTCCACCTTTCTGGTACTCGACTCACATAGAAAAGAGTCCTTGTTAAATAAGCCAAAGCCATGGTAAATTCATAAGCCAACGTCACATTCCATCGGAGATTCCCCAGTTAACAAACTTTGGAGAGAAAATTTGAAAGAAAATAACCATGTCGTTTCGCATATTGCTATGTTACTTGCCACCTTACCACGTTAGTAGGTGACGTGTAATCTCATTTGTTACATTAGTAAAATTATTATTTAATTTAACAATATTAATTATTAGCACTAACTTAATGTACTTTTAAAATATTAAGGACTAAAATAAACATAAGAAATAAAATTAAATGTAAATATAAAAGACCACAAGTGAATTTTTGCCTAAAATATTTTATGGCAAAGCATTTGAACTACCCTATAAAATTACTTTCCCCCATAAATAACCTCATCCAAATACACTCTAACTAACTGTACTTCAGGTGCCTAGACAAGGCAGCCATTATAGTTCCAAACGTAAGTAAGGAAGAACAAGAAACAAATAAATGGAAACTCTGCACTGTAACAGAAGTCGAGGTAACTAAGATCTCTGTTTACATGATCCTATTGTGGATGAACTTCGCCATGTGTGGGGTTGTTAGTTCCATTGGAAGCACTTACTTTGTAGAGCAAGGCAACCAAATGAACCCATATCTTGGAAAACTGAAGCTTCCTCTTCCTGTACTCCTTGTCTTCCATGATTTAGCTAAAGGTTTGTTCAAATTCATCTGTGGCAAACTTAGAGAGATGTTGCAGGCAAAACAACTAAGAAAATATGTTCCTCCAATTGGCATGGTAGTGGCAATTTTGTGCTCCATACTGTGCTGTATAACAGCTGCTGCAATTGAGAAGAAGAGGCTAGATGTGGTGAGAAGTCATGGATTAGTAGAGAAACACAAAGAGAAGATCCCCATGAGCATGTTTTGGCTGCTTCCACAGTTTCTTTTTCTCAGCGCCCTTGATGGAATATCAAGTTACAGTATCCACCGTTTCTTCACTGATCAAGTTCCTCATTCTCTGAGAAATTACTTGGATAATATCACTCTCAGTGTAACAGGAGCAGGAATCATGGGCAGTGCTGTTACAGTTTATGCAGTAAACAAGGTTAGTGAAATAGGAGGGAAGCCCAGTTGGTTTCAGGATACTCTAAATAAAAGCCATCTCGATAACTATTACTGGGTATTGGCTGTGTTTAGTTCTGTAAACTTAGTTATATACATCCTGGTGGCAATGCAATTTCCCTATAAAGATTCAGAACTTCCAGATCAGGAAACTCCTGAAGTGGCACCTATATCTGATGATTCCAGATGTTTGGGCTGTTTTTAATTAGTTTGTCCTGGAACCTTGGTAAAGAACTGAAGAAAATGTTTGGCCACATTCTTTCCTTGTTTAATCATATTGTAATGTTCACATTTGGACTCAAATCCAGTACAAAGTAGAAAGCAGCCTAAAAGAGATTTTTTTATTTGGTTCTTTTTCATCCAATTTCCTTTTTTGTTGTTATTATCCAATTTCCTGTTTGAAGCAAACTTTGAGACTGAAAAACCATTTTGGGCTTTGGGAATGGGGGGAATTGAAGGAGAGGAGACTTTCGATAGCATTGCATTGCAAAGAGTTTTTGTTTGCACTTAGTTTATCAAGTTATTCATAAATTTAAGAAATAAAAATTGTAAAAAATGTGTCACACAAAATTTAGAGGATTTCATTATATTAGAATTAAAATTTTTGTTATTAACTTTATGTTTAGATCCATGAATAACACACAAAAATTGCCTTGGAAGGGTCTAAAACCCTTTATTGCTTTAGTGTAAACAAAAAATTCTGTTGCCCAAAAAGTTTTGAACTCTCTTATTTCTTCAAACAAATTTTAAAGTAATCAATTAGCTTAAAACTATTAAAGTCGTTTTATAAGTTCAAACTAAGTTGAAGTTAAATTTATCAACATAGGAAAACAAACTTCAAACTTCAAAGTAACAATTAACAAACTTGTCATTTTTTTCATTAACATAATATTGGTTTTTTCAAAAGTTCGTGAAAATCAATTCAATTTGTTTTTTTAAAAAAAAAGAAATATCTCACTTTGTTATATGGTTATGTTTGTATGAACTTATTTTGAAAATAAATAACTTTTTTTAAAATGTAAGTCATTTTTAGAAAAAATTATGTGTTTGTTCGGCTTTTCTTAAAGGGAGAAGTCAAAAATAAAGAATTTTTCTCCTTCTGAATGAAGTTAAAATTTATGACTTCCTTCATAAGGAGAAATTGATAGATGAGAGAGAATATTATTTCTTTTTTTAATTCAAAAATTATTTACAATTATTACCTCTAAATACAAAATAGCTTATACTTCTAAAAAATATATTCTTTTTGAAGGAGAAGCATAAAAGACATTTTCTTTTAAATCCAAACAAACAGGCCCTAAGTCATACTTTATAAAAGATTAACAAAATCATTAACAGTTTGTGAATAAATTAGTGTGTAGTTGTGTATGAATTTAAAAACTAATGTATACATCAAAATAACAGTTAACATTAAATAATCGATCATAAATGTTTAAAAGTATTTTTAAATTATAAAAGTAAAGCTAAAATATAAATAATCTCATTCAATTTTGATTTTTTAAAAACTGATTTTTTTTATAATTAATTTATTTAAGTTTTTAGCACATAATAAATAACATCTTTCATTTACTAAAAAAAGAAAAAAGATTCTAGGTGTTTGGATGAACTTATACTTTTGAACTGATACTTCAAATATAAGTACTAATTTTTAAAAAAATAATTATTTGATGTTTTGATAAACTATGTAGAAATAATTTTATTAAAAAAACTAATTTATTATATTTAAATGTAAAAATGTAAAAACATTTTTATAGAGATTACTGAAATAGATATGTAAAAATATTTTTTATATTGTATTTAGATAAAAAGATACTTATCACAAATTTTAAAAAATTTCTTGTTAAAATTAAATTTAAAATTATAAAATATATTATTAAGAATTCTTAATTTTATTTTTTTATTTTTATAAATTAAATTAATTTTACTAAAATTATAAAAAAATTATATATAGAATAGACATAAATAAAAATTAATTAATAATACAATAGTAATGTTATTCGTAAAAATTTATCTCTTCTATCTAAAATAATTTTTTTCCATATGAAACAAATTTTTAAAATAATTACTTTTCAACATTTTAAAAAAAATTATTTTAAGAATAAAGTAGTTGTCAAACAATACAAAGAATTTTTGTTTTTTTAAATAAAAATATTATTTTTACGCCTTATTTTTTTCTCCCCTTTCATACCTAATTTTTTTAATATTATTTCTATCATAAACTCTTTTTTTTTTCATATTATTACAAATAATAATAATAATAAAATAAAACGTCAACTATATACGGAATTGTAAATATTAATATTTCTCTTCTTTAAAAAGCAGCTCCCCACTGAAAAAGCTGTTGCCAAGCCGCCCTATTACCTTAGGAATTTGATGAAACTCGTCCCAAGTGTGCTTCTAGGTTAATATTCTTTTTAATTTTAAGCAAGTTTGTTTTTAATTTGAATTATATAAAAAAATTTCAAATAATGAAAATCAAAACCAAAATCAGTGTTTTTTTTTTTAATCAATTAAAATCAGTGCTTTTTGTTCTTGAGCTTTTTATCTCCCCCCAAGGACTCAAGGCTAAACTTGTTTTATACTCCATCTTTACATACATCAAGTTGCCATTAGCTAGACCAGGTGTTGGTTTTGGTGGGTTTAACCTGAACAGAGAGACCCAAAGAGGAAAGAAACGAAGGCTTGAGAGATATCAGAGGTTTTGTTTGAGATGGATGTGATAAAGTCGCAGCAAATATCATCGAGGCCTATCGAGAAGGTGATAGTTCACCCGCTGGTTCTTCTCAGCATCGTCGATAACTACAATCGGGTCGCCAAGGACACTCGCAAACGGGTCGTTGGAATCTTACTCGGTAGCTCATTCAAAGGCACCGTTGATGTCAGCAACAGCTACGCAGGTCTGTGCCCGTCTCTTCAATTTCAAATTTTAACTTCTGGGTTTGATTCCTAACAAATTTTATAAGACAAGCATGCAATTTTAGTTTGTCTATTTGGGGAAACTAAAATTTATATAGATTAGAAGCATTTTGCTGTTTCTTTTGTTAATTGAGCCGGGGAATTAGGGTTACGTTTGTGACTTTGATTATTATTTATTCTTTTATGGATTTCCCATTACAATTGGAAGTACATGACTGCTGGATTTCAGTCTACAAACACTGGGCATTGTTAATTGTTTAAATTTGAGTTCATTTGCCAATTATTGATCCGTTGATTTCTTTTGATTGATGCGATTCAATAGTGATTATCTTAATGTATTATCACTTAATAGGATTCTGTTATTCGTAGCCCTAATTATTATGTATATGTTCTTGTGATTTCAGTGCCTTTTGAGGAAGACGACAAGGACCCAAGCATCTGGTTCCTTGACCACAATTACCACGAAGCCATGTTTTCTATGTTCAAGAGAATAAATGGTAATCTTGGTACAATACATTGTATAGTAATTCTTGTCTTAGCATTTTGAGTGATGTGAAATTGCCAATCACCCTAATAACATATGGACTCTTGATGGCTATGTTTTAGCTAAGGAGCATGTTGTGGGATGGTACAGTACTGGCCCAAAGCTTCGAGAGAATGATCTAGATATTCACAGCTTATTCCATAAGTAAGAAAATTTATTTTTCTTTTTGAAGAATAGCTGGTAAAGAAGATTTGATTTGATCATTGTATAACGTCATTGTGTTTTCCTTGCATGATAATTTTGTTGTTTTTTCCCTTTTAGAATATACCTCTTTTATCTATATATACTCTGATTAAATTTTGTTGTTACCTTCTTGACACTAGTGTGAAACTCGACCTCTAGACTGTTTAATGGTCATACAAATACATTCATATGAAGAAAAAAAATAGTTGTACCAATACTTCTATACAAGTATTTTAGTGTGAAATTTTCTATGATTTAATTATCTCTGTTTTTTCCTCAAATTTTTTATGCTTGTTTTCCTCATTAATTAACCTCTTTCTCCTGTTTAGCTATGTCCCAAATCCTGTCTTGGTGATTATTGATGTCCAGCCTAAGGAGCTGGGGATACCTACAAAAGCTTACTATGATGTTGAAGAAGTAAAGGAGGTAAGAGCAATATGATGTACCTGACATAACCTTCTCTAGATATTAGTGACTAACATTAAAAGAGTAATGGATTACTAATATTTTTCTTCAAATATCTTAATAAAAGCTAATGCTTATTTTTTATAACAGAATGCTACACAGAAAAGCCAGAAGGTCTTTGTTCACGTGCCTTCAGAAATCGCTGCTCATGAAGTCGAGGAAATTGGTATGCGGAGCTAAAACATTGCAGTTTACGATTATCAGTAATTCCTCTGCAGAAACTGAAGATAGAAGTTTACTTTAGAGTTTAATCTTTCTTATCCAATATTAGTAATAACTTGTTGTTACTCATTTACAGGAGTTGAGCATCTGTTGAGAGATGTGAAAGATACAACCATTAGTACACTTGCAACTGAGGTTCCAGCTGCACACCTCCTTCTCTTTTGTCTTTCCAGTAGTTTACTTTGTTTTTAAGTCTTTCTCCTGCGCCAGTAACTTGAGAGCTAACTATAGTTTGTATACCAGTTGAAACAGAAACTGAGTAAACTATTACCTACTTTGTTCAGGTTTCTGGTAAACTTACAGCCTTAAAGGGTTTAGATGCTAGATTACAAGAGATACGTGGGTACCTTGATTTGGTTATTGATGGAAAGCTTCCATTAAACCACGAGATACTTTACCATCTGCAGGTACAATTGCTATTACTTAAATGTGGGATATCCCCACGTTGTGTTATCCTATAACTAAAGACTTACATGGTCACTAGAGTTTCTTATTCCTTTTTCTCTAAAGATATAGTATCATTAATATGTTATCAGGAAATTTCCTAAAAGTATATATCAAAGACTGTTATATGAAAATATGTTTTTTTTTTTTTGGATTTAAAAATGTTACTTCTACAGGCAAGGAAATATATGAGAAAGAGAAACGTATTGTCTTTATCCTTACTTTTTTTTATATACTTGTTAGCACTTGGTATGTAAGAGAAGAGTGCATTTCAACTTAACAGTTACCACAAGGAATATTTTATTGCTTGAATAGTGTTCCAACACTTGCTGCTGGGGTGGTCTTTTGAATTTTCTATCAATGATTGCATTGTTGCATGAAACAATTGTACTTTGAAGAGTTTGGGTGTGCACATGCAAAACAAAGTTCTCCTGCGTTGTAAAATAAATTAATTATTGATAATTGATATAACAAGCCATGACTTGTAAAAGTAGTCATTATTAAGAAATTTTAATTATTATGGGTTAATTATTCATTTGTAAGTCAGTGTCAGACATAAGTGAAGATTGGAACATCCCATGGTTAGGACTAAAGAAAGTTCCCATCATATATATGATTTGCCTTGTGCTGAGAAATTTTTTTGCATATTTTGGTGTTGCTAATGATTTAAAAATTGCAGGATGTGTTCAACCTCCTTCCAAATCTCAACGTGTCTGAGTTAATCAAGGCCTTTGCAGGTAATACAAGCCAAACAATGAATATGCTAGAACCTTTTAACTTAGATTTAACGTGTGTTTACAATAAAAAGGCCCATGTTCATTTGTATCTCTTTTGTGCAGTAAAAACAAATGACATGATGTTGGTCATATATCTTTCCTCTCTGATCCGTAGTGTCATTGCACTTCACAACTTGATTAATAACAAGGTGACTTTTCTACTTCTGAAGATTCAAGGAATTGATGTGATATATGTACAATATTTTTAAATTCCTCTTTTTATTTCCAGATGCTGAACAAGGAGCATGAGAAAGCTGAAGATGCAAAGCCAATTACAGTTCCTGCTGTCAGTGGAAGCTGATTTTGGGGCACCAGACAAAGCAGAGCTCTACCCTTTGGGGTGAACGGGACTAGGATCATAGCAACATTTGAGGGATGTCATTCTTAATATATATGTATTGTCTATGGTGCTTTTAGTGGCTAGTTTTGAATAGAACCTTTGCCAATTTTGTTTATTAAATATAATGCTGAACTGAACTCTTCCAGCGTTTATCTATCTCCCCTTCATTCATGTAGGTTTTACTTATTTGTTGTAGTGCTTTTTTAGCGTTTTTCTAAATCTACTTACTAGCCCTTTTAGTAACATTAGTGATTGAGATAATATTTACAATTTTTTTTTGAATGAGTATTTTTGTCTAAAACATATTAATTTTTACTTTTGCTTTATTTGTGTTAATTTCCTTCTCTCGTAAAAAAATAGATTCTGGTACTATTTAAAACAGCTTTTATGTATTGGTCAAATACATAATATATATATATATATATATATATATATATATATATATATTTTTTTTTTTTTTTTTTTCTATCTTTTTGAAACATAATAAATTGACAAAACTGACTATTTTTTAATGACTTAATTGTCGC
>JASKGM010000005.1:2016411-2034219 GCA_034509205.1 Ceratonia siliqua | reverse complement strand
TTTTTTTTATTATATTATTTTTACTATTAACTTCAAACAATATTTTAAACTAATATATATATATATATATATATATATATATATTTTTTTTTTTTTTTTTTTTCTCTCTTTTGGAATCCTACTAAAGTGACAAAACTGACTAATTTTGAATCACTTCATGGTCGCTAGTATTTGTATTTGCATGAAAGGAATGCATGGATCATGTTAGATCACAGGTTACCTTGTTGAGTGGTTCAGTTTTATTGCCCCAAACGTGGCACTATGAAAATTGCATTTTGGAGAGAACCATATCGTCTTTTTATTTAATTTCTTTACCTATTTAGAAGCTTTGCTTAACTGCGATGAAAATTAGTTCGATATAAGGAAGTAAGTTTTTGGAGACGGATTTATGGGGCTTATAGCTGCTGCGAGAATCCTGATGTGGTAGAACTGTAGAAGTATTCCAATATGGGAATATATCTGACTAGTAAGCTCAAAGGAGGAATTTATACTGCAATTATTTTTTATAAAGGTTTTGTTATGTTATATTAATATTTTTTTTATTTAAGAAATAATTTAAAAAAGTAAAAAAAGTAAAATAAAATTAAAAAAATTTCATAATGCAAAATATTCAAAAAAAATAAAGTATAATAAAACCAAGAAAAAGTAAAAAAAAATATTTTATTTATTTCAATTTATTTTAAATTTTTTAAAATTGTTTTTAAAAAATTATTAAAAAATTAAAAAATTACTATAAAAATATGATTATCTTAAAATAGTATAGCAAATATCTTTTTATAATTGTCTTTTTAAAAATATTGTATTTAAAAATATTTTTTTATAAAATTTATCTTTTTAGCGCGTAAAATTGTTATAGAATGATATCTCATAATAATGTTAGAAAAAAATTTATAAAATATAATTTTAAAATAATATTTTTAGGAATGTTAAACAATAATTTTATTATTATTATGATACTTTGCCAATCCACACATCCTAGCTACCTTTTAGCTAGAGAATGGGCACATAATGAATGAGTAAAATAAATAAAAGAAAGTGGGAACAGAAATTGATTCATTTGACAAATAATAATGTAGTTAAAGATGTTTCCAAACGTCAGCAAAAATAGCAACCAAAAATTACAGAGAATTCTCTTTATTAGTAACAGAAATTATGCTTACTTCCTATTTAGAAAAAATAATTAGTTTAAATTTCTATTTTAGTTCATTAATTTTATTTTTTGGTCCATTTTAATCTTTTTTTATATTTCATTTTCATCCTATAATTTTTTAAATATTTCAAAAAAGTCTTAAATTGTTAACTCCTTCAGTCTAGTTAACCAATTGTATTAATGAAGCTAATCATTTAAGACTTAATTCGAATGTTTAAGAAATTAAAGACTAAAATAAAATAAAAATAAATAAAAGACTAAAACAGATCAAATAATAAAGTTACCAAAATAATAATTTAGTCAAATAGTTATCCGTAACTCGCACTAGTATAGTAGACGATCCCGAAGTAAACTGTAACAAGAAAAAGACACAAATTTTACCTTCACAGACTCAAATAGCTAGGGAAGATCGACAGTTCTACAGTACGTCCATCGTCATGATTGCATCATATGGCGTTTTTTTTATAAAAAAAAAATTTTGTTTCTCTTTGGTATTTTGTTCTTGGTAGGTTAGGCTGAGGGAAACATTGTTGAATATTGTCATGCTTCTCTGAAGGAAACATAGCATAGTTGAAGAAAGCAACCATGTGTCCATGTTATGGGATAGGTTTTGCAGGGAATTTTATGTACTGTGGGCTAGGTATTTGATGAAATGGCTGAATAAATTGAAAATTTTTTGCCACAGTAAGTAAACGGTAAAAGCTATATAGACCTGAAGTCCGGTAAGTTTCTGTTAGCATGGAGTGCTTTTATTGGCAATACCATGTTAACTATGGGATGTTTTCTCTTGTGGGAAAAGGGAACGGAGTACTGACCCCTTCTATTCTATGTTTACAAGTTTGCAACTTCACGAGTTTCTTCTGATTTTGAATCTATTTTGGTGCTAGGGATTTTGTTTTTGGAACTGCTATCAGCCTATCACAGTATAAAATAAACCATGGGCAAAGCTTCAAGGGATAAGAGGGTACGATTGACATCTTCCAGAGTATGCTTTCTTACTTTATTTTCCCCCCTTTATGTTTGATTGGTTTCTCTTGCAGGATATTTACTACCGGAAAGCAAAAGAAGAAGGTTGGCGCGCTAGAAGTGCCTTCAAACTCCTTCAGATAGATGAGGAATTCAAAATATTTGAAGGTGTGTGCCTTTTCAGGGAAAGTCAGAATATCCTATCACTACAACCTTACGTTTGATTGATTATTGAAGATGGGAACAAGCTTATGGGCTTCGTTGAATTTTTTCATCTGATGCACAGATGACATTGCCCTCTGTCCTGTATTTGAGAATGAGAATGTGATTGAACTGTAAGATATGAATTATGAAGCCAATGGATAGAATATAAATTAATCAGTAGCCAATGGCTCAACAATGCCATCGTTTTGCTTTACACTTTGTACTAGAAAGCTTTAGCTTTATTAGTTTCTTAGAAACAAAGGGTGGTTTTGTCAAGCCTCATATCCCACAGTCTTTGCAGTACAGCTTGCAAACACGTGTGTGTATGTACATATCTTTCTGTACAGGTCTATCTATGTGCACAAATTCTCTCTCAGATTCTCAACTACATTTTCTTTCACAGGAGTGAAACGTGTGGTAGATTTATGTGCTGCCCCTGGTAGCTGGAGTCAGGTACTAGTGATTGCATTTACCATTTTCTCGGCATTTGAATTGTTATCCAAAACGTGCATTTAAAGAGAGGTGAATCTGTGATCCTTTTTTTTTTTTTTCATTCTATGACTTTTTCCTGTTCATCTGCAATGGTAAAATGCTCTGTTAAGATGAACATCTTAATTCTTATTACTGCAACAATCCACTCTTTTATAAGATGTATCTCTCCAATTTATTTCTCGAGTTACTGCTATCAAGTGATATCTGCAAGAATTAGGCATTTGTAGTCATGTACCAAAGGGTTGTAGAACCCATGACCACGCCTTTTATTTCTGATTCTTGAAGGGGGTAATGCAAAATCTGTGTAGTTCAACTCTTATTAATTGAGTAAAGGTGCTGTTCTAAGACTCTGAACTGTACTGGTGAAATGTGAACAGTAGCTTTGGGATTTGATGAACATAAGGCAAATCTGTGGAAAGATGGTTTAGGGTTTGTGAATTTAGGGTAGTCTAATTTATATGGACAAGCAAACAGATCTGAATAGGGCAGGATCTGAGATATACAGATTGGAAATGATGGAGAGAAAGAAAAAGACCTAGGCTTCACACTAGGGTTCTTAGGCATCACAAGTCTGACGATTAGGGTTTTCCTTGAAACCAATTTCTTCAATGCTTCCTTTATGTACTTAACTAAGACTGCTTAGGGATCAGGTAGTCCATCACTTAAGGCCTAAGTTGAATAACCAGCCATGGATTAACATAAATAACAGTCCAATAACTGAAACACATTAAATAATAGCCCGCAAAACTAAAGCTAATACATGGTTTGACTAATATCTAACTACAAGAACCAGACAGCAAAAAATTATACCCCTGACAGAGAAATAAATAAAAACAGGAAAGACTTGTCTGTTTAAGCAGGTTCTGCTTCCACATCCTTCCAAATTGTAGTATTAGTACTTGAGTTTGGTTTTTCCCTTATGCTACAATATTTCCCTAACCTCCCTGGCAGATAATTTCAGGAAGATGAGTCACATTTAAACTTATAGGTCTTCATTAACAAAGATATATTTACAAATGTCAATATTTGCCAAACTTTTTATCTTGCTGGTCTAAGGAAAGTTGTGAAACAAAACAATATTAACGATGACAGTAGAAGATTTCAGTTTCTTTCTTTTTAAGTTAAATTCATTAGTAATAACACAGTAACCAATTGTTAGCCTGCAACAAAAGCAGACAGAGGGGGAAGAATACGGAATACAGCCACAAGAGCTAGTTGTAGTTGACAATATCCTAGATTATTAACATTAGCATTGATAGACATGGGAAAACAGTGCAGGTACTGTGAAAATGGTTTGCTAAATTATGTTTAACATCATTGAGAATGGGAAGCAAGGTCTATCTTGGGCATGAAAACTAGTTATTGATGCTACAAAAACAATGCAAAATATTTCACTTATGGCCATGCATTTACAGCTATTGTATGAGAACCATCTTAATCACTGTATAGTACTTAGTTATTATATGCAGGTTTTGAGTCGTAAGTTGTATCTCCCAGCAAAGCTTGCACCTGATGTCTTTGGAAGTTCTCAGCTTCATAAAAAATTTCCTTGATTTTGAGGTCTCATATCACATACCAGTTTAGAAATGTCTGAATAAATGGATATTAGGATTGAAATTAAGGTCAACCATTTTAGAAATGTTTGACTAAAAGTGTGTCTAACTAAAAATGTTTTGCTTTCTCAATAATGAGCTTTTAGATGATGGAGTCACCTATGTGCATGTTGGAAAGTGAATACGGTCCATGATATCCTTAGTAAGCATTCAAGCGTTGAAAAATTGAGTTATATGTGTATTTTTTTAATTGGAAAAAATTTCAATATGGGACATTACATGATGGAGGATAATGATAAACATTACTTGAAAATGCTTTATATGAATCTAATACCTAAACTTTGATTTTGTTTCTTGATCCATCATATATTCTTTTAAAAAAAAATAAATAAAGGCTTTTATACTGTTTTTTTCTAATAACTTGAATAAATATATTTTAATCTTAGCATGCATTTGATTTAAGTTACATAAATTATCAGTAATTATGCAAAAGTGGTGATTTTGAAACTTAGTGTAAAAACTGAATCAACTCTTCACAGGTTCCGAGTTTGTTGTCCCTCACTGCCTCTTACTTGGCACAAACTGTTTCATGTTTCATTATGACGTATATTTAAAAAAGAACATCTATTGCTTACATCTTAAACATAATTCATATAATTCTCCAGTCAAGAACATGAAATTCCTGCTGCATCATGCTATGCAGGGATGATAATCTTCCTCTTATTGTAGCTATTGATTTGCAGCCAATGGCTCCAATTGAAGGTGTTATACGGGTGCAGGGTGATATAACTAATGCTCGGACTGCTGAAGTGGTATATACAGCAGTATTACCTTAGTTCTTTCGTATTTATCTTTCATTAGTAGGAGGACAAATTGACTCTGGTGCACGTCCTGCTTTAATTAAAAAAAAAAAATTATATAATCTCTTTGGGACATCTAAACCTTATCCTTTAAATTCCATTGAAGATCTTTGAGTTCATGTTGTTCTTGTCTCTTTCTTTTTCTTTCTTTTCTCCCCCCCCCCCCCCCCCTTTTTCTGTTGGGGGTGGGTGGAGAAGGTAATCTATTGGAGAGATCATATTCATTGGCAATTGGGGTTAGGGTTCATTATTGAAGCATTTGCGTTATGAATTTCATATTTGATTTCTTAAACAGTTATATATTTGTTGCTCGTCTATCATTTGAATCCCAATTCTCAACTACAAAGTTTGCTCCCTCTTAGTATGCTTTACATGTGTAAGATAAAAAACGTCGGATGCTAGAAATGCTGAAAAGACATGGAAGATAGCAATCAGACTGAGACAAAGTAATATAATGTTTTGCCTTTTTTTTTTTTCATCATTTTAGCTCCTTGTTGTGGTCATGGTTAAATTTATAGCATCATCAAATTCTACTCAATTCACATGTATGGATTTGGCAAGCATGAGTACCACCCCCAGTGGTCTTAAGATGATATTTTCTCCGAGAGTCATTCTCCTTGGGTTGGTTGCTACTTGGAAGTATCATATAGGATTTGCTTTTCAAGGCTGCTTTGTGCCTACCTATTTTATTGTGTTAATTGAATTTTGTACCAGTGTTTATAAAACTGTTGTTGTTATGTTTTCTTCAGGTCATCAGACATTTTGATGGTTGCAAGGCTGACCTGGTTGTGTGTGATGGTGCTTCAGATGGTAAAGAATATGTGTAATTTAACCTCATAATCTTTTGATGCATTATAATTATTGTTAGGTATAGGCTAGGAAGCCCAGTAATGCAGAATGAGGAGATGAAATTTAGGATTATGGTTTTAGTTTATGATGATACTTGTAACTTGGGAATTTAGGTTTAGTTTGTTTGGATCTTAGGATCTCTTATTACTAGTTGGATTAGCACTTTAGTATATATTCTGGATTACGATTTCCTGAGTACTTTTGATATTGAATTTTGAATTATAAGTATTTGAGATTTTTTAATTTGTTCTTTGGTTTCCCATTCCCATTCTACTTCAGTTTGGTGTCAAAGCATTCTTGTTCTACATCACCTAGCTTCATCCTATGTTGTTTTGCAGTTACTTGGCTTCATGACATGGATGAATTTGTACAGTCCCAACTCATACTATCAGTAAGTATTTAACTTTTGTTCCAAAGAATAAACTATTTAAAACTTCTTTCATTATGTTATTTCCTTTTGTTTGTGACTGGATTTGTTTAGAGTTTAGGGTAATTTCTCAAATGCCAATTTAGAGGTTTTTGGAGGAGTAGAGAAGGGTTCTTTGACAGTGTGCAAGGCGTGCTATTGTTTGGCACATTGGTTGGAGAGGAATGCAAGAGTTTTTAGATTTTTTTTTTCTGCTATCACTTTTATGGGATAAAGTGGTCTTCTTAGCTTCTTTGTGATGCTTTAATAATAGCAATTTTAGAGGGGTTTCTTTATTGGATATTGATGGACCCCAGGGGCTTGGGTGGAAAGAATTTGGGGAGGTTGCTGGAATGGGACAGGTGGCAGGGTAAGTTTGTTATAAAAGTGAGTGGGAGAGGGAGTGGAAGGCAGGCAAATGTTGAGTGGTATTGGGAGCGTCTGGCTGCTTAGTGCTGGAAAGGGGGATGCCTAGTACCCAATAGCTAGGATTATGTTAAGTGTGTTTTGAGTGTTCTTATGAGTACTGTGGTGAGGTAGCTGTGTGTTTTTTTAGTTAAATGTTCCTTTGTAGTGCTGTTTCTACTTCCATTTCAGAATTATTGCCTCTGAGTTCTTGTATTCCGAGTGCTGTTGCCACTGTTTTTATCAATATATATCAGTATTTCCATTGTTGTTTCTGTCATTTTTACCTTGGTTCCCATCAGATATACAGAGAGATTGGTGATGAGCGTTGCTTACTTGATGTGCTATTTTTGTTTTTTCTGATTTCTATATTTCCAACTTTCTATTAGGAGGATATCTTATCCTCTGCTCTTGTACTTCTCTCTTTCTCTTTAATAAATTTTCTTCTTTTAGCTAAAACTAATTTGGTGACCACTATTTCTATCTAGACCTCGTTATTATCTTGTGAAGCAAGTATGTATTGATAGTCACTCCTCATTTTTAATTGATCTATTTTCACACCTAATTAAAACATTTTTAAGGATATTCTATGAACCACTTCGCTTGGTTTATTCCTTGTATTGCAAACAGATTCATATTTATGATTGTCTTTCTTGTTGAATTTTGTACTAGATTGATGCTAACTAGGTTACTCCTTGCAGGGTTTAACTATTTTAGCCCATGTGCTTAAGGAAGGAGGGAAGTTTATTGCTAAAATATTTAGAGGGAAAGACACAAGCCTCCTATACTGTCAGGTATTTGAAGTTTCTCATTACAATATAGGATTTTAAGTAGTGGAGACTTGGGCGTAGTTTGACTGCTGCAAAAGGATTTTTTTTTTTTTTTTTTCTAAATCTCTTTCAGTCTTCCTTTAAGGGCTAGCTTTTGTGGCATCCACAAAGAAGGAACAATACATGTTCTTCTCTGAGACTTGTGATTAATACTTAGAAGGAAAATTAGAAAGCTTTTAAAACAATGGATTTAATCCAAAAATCACATGACTTGTGACTTTCAAAGCTAGCTCACCATGTTTTATGAATGACGTATTTTTCTGTAGAAAAGGAATCACAAAATCCTATAGTATGAGTACAACAAGAATTCTAAAGCGAAATGATGAGCTAACTAGATGATAACAAATCCATATAGTCGTACACTTTTACTTTGTTAGAAAAGGAAAATCATTTGAGTTGCTTTATAGAAAACTAAAATGTCCTCTAGTAAAAGTAAACAGAATTTTGAAATTGATTCACTCGATGATAGCATGCCTTTTATATAGTTAGAAGCTACTTGTGAGAGTATCTGAAAATTTAGTTGTCCTTGTGAAATTGTTGTGCAGATATATTTTCTGCTACATACTCATCATGATGGGAAAAGTGATACAGGTGTATTACTTGTCTTCAAAAGTGCCCTAGGATCTTCATTACATAATCTTATTTTTAGCAGGTTTTTTTCATAATTTTATATCTTATGCCTAGATTCATAATAACATATGCTGTGTGGCTTTTTCGTTTACAGCTGAAATTATTCTTCCCTGTTGTGACTTTTGCAAAACCAAAAGCAGCCGCAATTCTAGCATAGGTAACGATTGTAGTTTCCACTTTTCTTACTATTCTAACTTTTGGGAGGTATACTTATTATGTTCTTTACAGTTTCTTTATGATATTTTCTCGGGGTGGATTTGCCATTGCTTAAGGATTGTTGAGTCATGATAGAATTTTATCTGCTTTGTAAAAAGTGTATATGAATCTGGATTATACTACTTGTTGAATTTAGCACCTGCCATTGTGCCCCCAAAACCTGGCAATTACAGGTGCCTAAGCTAATTTTTAACTCACTGACTACACCAATGTGGTTTAAAATGGTTGGGACCTGGGAGGTGGTTAAATACTATTTGTGCTAATTCTCCTATTTTTTTACTTTTACCCCTGCGGAGGCATTTGCAGTTTGTGAGAATTATTCCCCTCCAGAAGGATTCAATCCGAAAGATCTGCATCCCCTGCTTGAGAAAGTTGGAAGTCCCTCTGGGGTAGATGATAAAGGTACACTCAGTTTCCTATAGCAAATCTATAGGCATTTATAGAGACAAATTCAGATTCTAATATTTATTTTTATAATACAATTTGATAAGCACAAGCATCATACTTCAAGAAAAACTTGTTTGCTGAATTTCATTTATCAACCATTCTTATTTTCATGGCTCCAGTCTCAAGTTTTATCATGTAGCTATAATAATGAATATGGGTTCGCAGATTGTAGTAGTGGATGGTTGGAAGGCCCTAATAAGGTGTATATCCCATTTCTAGCTTGCGGGGACCTTAGTGGGCATGATTCTGATTCGCTCATATCCACTACCTAAAGTTGCTGAGGGAACATATCAGAGCTTGGATCCTGTACAACCCCCTATCCAGTAATGGAATCCGAGAACTTGAAAATCTCTCCTTGGATTCTTGATCATGGTATGCACTGTTTATTCATAATGCCATTTGGAAATTTTGTTTTCTCTTACCAAGATAGGATTAGTGGATTGACAATCATTACCGTACGTGTGAAAGTTTAATTCTTTCTTTTCTGCTTGTGCAATCATTGCCTGCCTGGCTAGTTCCTTTTTGTTTTAGATATTCAAATTCTTTAGATAATCGTCCAAGCTTATAACTGATCCACTGGATGATGTTACACTGTAGCTTTAACCAGGTTCTTTCCGAAACAATAAAGTCGAGGTTATTGTGAAACAAACAACTGTTGGCTCAGTTATTTTCTTTGCTTTTTCATAGGGCACCGTAAACCTTGCACTAAACCCAGGCCTTTGGAGGAGTATGACTTCTTGGACTAGGGAAATTCCTTTGTACAGACACATGCCTAATAATGATTTGTCTGACACCAATTCATCAACTAATATTAAATTAAAACTGTAAGATGGTTTTATAAACTTACAAAAACTGACAATTTTAAATTGTTTAATCTCAGATATTTTTACTTAGGTGTCTCTAAAAGAATTATTTTTTATACAGTGATTTATGATATTTATTTTCTTTTTTGTGTCTCAAATAATTTAAAGTGATACTTTAAATGGCACCAAAAAGAAAAATAAAATCTCATCTAATACTATTTTAGAATACAATATCTTTAGGTGTAGTAAAAAATAATTTATTCATTATTTAATAACTCTGTTAAAAAATAACACATATGGGGTTGGGCCTACATTGCAGTAGGTGGGATCCCTACCCCCTTTGGGTGCCGGTGTTCCCTGGAGTAGGATAGTTGGTTCCTAATTTTAAGCTTTTTTAACGTAAGAAAATTCCGATTCTAACTTGTTTGATAGGGACTTATTTGAATGTGTATAGGTCATTTGGGATAAATTTCTGTGGTCAAAAGAACAGTAAAGCAGATATCAACAGGGACATTCGCTGATTTTCAGGACGTAGTTGACATTGGCTTTTTGAATGCTGGATAGAAGAGGGCTAGATATATGCGAGCCTGCTCCTGTGTATGAGCTGTGGTGTCCATGTCCCAAACAAGATTTTTCAGCACATTCAGTTTGCTGGTGGCCTACTTCAGTTGGTCATAGAACATTAGCAAAGATGATTGCGTTATGTAAACTTTCGTGAAATAAAGGATCATTTTATTAAAAAGTCTCGTATTAGAAGTGTAAAATGATTTCATAAAAAATATAAGTAGAAACAACCATCTTTCATATAAATGTATTTTTAAGAGTAAATTAGATCCGTTAAATTTTTTTTATTTTTTATTCTATATATTAATAATTCTATTACCATAACTTTGGTCATTATAAATGGATCAAATTATCTAACTTCCTATAGTCATAATATTTTGTATTTTGGATTTATCCCTCTTGTTGATTATAGTGTTCTAATCCTTAAAATATTCTAAAATTCTTGATTTGCTATTCTAAAGATTTTTTTCTCAATATAGCTCTCTAATGTGTATTTTTATTAAAAATGACTTCTTGTTTTTTCTTCAGTTTGGTCATCTGGGATCTTTTTGAAGATAGAAATATACAATGGAAGACTAAAATTGTAATTCAATCTAAATACAAACAATCAGGTTGCATTACACTCGCATTAAGAATTTTTTTTCTTTTTGCCTCTTCAATGCAAAAAATCTTCAATTTGAGCCCTAACGAGTTCTTGTTCAAGTTTTCAAAATTTCAAATTCTAATCCACTCATTAGAATAATCATACTCTTACAACAATAGTGTTTTACAACACTTCCAAAAAAATTTAACTACTCATAAGTAGTAGAATAACATAAGTAAAAAAAATTGAATAATAATAATAAATAGTTAAAAAAGATTATGAGAATTATATGAACACCATAATTATGTAAATAGCATTACTTCACTCGTTACTACAAATACTCAAGATTTGACACTAATCAAATACAGAAAATAGTGGCAAAAAAAAAAAATACAATAGCAGTATAGCACCAAGAATTTTGCAATTAATTTGACAGCCAAACGCATTCCAATGAATGAGAAGACTGTTTATATGAGATTCATCTTCTCACACTCCACTTAATCTATTTCTTACTCATGAAAACAAGTTCATCCAAATCAACAAGAGAAAATTTCCTTCATATCATTTTAGAAACATCAAATACGATTTTAAGACACCATTTTAAAATTATCAAGCATAAAAAAAAAGCATGATTTTAAAAATAGGATATCTCCGAAGAAACTGAAAAATAATTAACACAGTTTATAAAGCATACCCATTTCTCTATTATACAAAGCCTGCAACCTTACAAAACTTTTTCCAACACCAATTTGCAGAGACTCAACTGGGTCTCTCCCTAGAGGAAGAAGAATGTAAGAACTCAATGCAATCTTCTACAGCCTCAGCTCGATGTGAATCAGTGGGGTCTGATAAAGAACGTGACCTCACCAAAGTAGATGAAGAAACCTTCCGGGAAGATCTCCTCCTCATAGAAACAACCCTTATAGCTCTCGCCACCTTCGCTCCCAGCCGCAGTAGAAACCTCACCGGCGACAATCTTGAGTCTTTGGGCATTCTGAAAGTCCAAGTTCCGATTATCCTCTTCCTGTTTCCTAATACTCTGCCACCGCGATCACCACCATGTTTCAGAAAAATGGTTGGTTTCTCGTTCAGATCAGGACTGAAACACACCCTTTTGCTTCTTGTTGACATTTGAGTGATGATATTTGACTTCCAGTGGCAGAAACACCAAATATTTCAGTTTCTTTTAATGGGTAGTAAAGAACAGAGTGGAAAACAGAGAAGAGGCAGAGAAGGAGTAGTAGTGAGAGAGGAAACAGAGGACAGTTGAATAGGTTAGTGGAGTGTATATATAGATAAAAAAAAGAAGAAAAAAAAGTCCAAGAAATATAACAAGGGAAAGAAGTCACTTGCTTAATTTTCTTCAGTCATTATTTTTATTGTGTAATTAATTTACTTTTTAACAATGAGATGAATAAGTTAATAAAACATGCACCAAATAACAAATTGTGACCGTATAAAAATAAATGATTAATTACGATTAAAATATGACGGGTCTGAATCTGATTCAAATATAATCTTACTTAAATACTTAGTATTTGATTGTGTCATGATTTTTTAATTCATATCATCTCTTATCATGCCTTATATTAGTGTGAATATCCATAGACCAAGCTTCTTAGATAGTAGGATACATCAAACTCAAAGAGGCAAAGAGTTCAACTTGACCTTGAGAACAAGAAAGCGTCTACTTAAGATCAAGGGCATCTACAGCAATGATATATATAGGGGATAGGTGAATGAGACATGAACGCGTGGGCCTAATGTGAGATTAGCATTTAGCATTAATGGGTGTTTTTGAGACAAAGTATGAACTATGAACAGCAAGAAGATTGAGTGAGAATCTCTCACAGATTAAGAAGAAAAACAAAACAGGGTTTCGGTCAAAAGACAGAGTGGTGGAGCCATGAAGAGTTGAGAGGGAGACGAGAGTGAAACTGTGAAGGTTAACAAAAGGAGACAGAGTGGATACTCTTCTAATCAGCGTTGCTTTTTAGGTGGTAGTGCAGGGCCTACTCTTGCTTTTTGCTACCCCTTTGCTTCCGCAATTGTTTAATTTTTTTTTAGGTATTGATATTACAAGGAAAAATTATTCTACAGGGTTGATTAAAATTTTTATATGTATCTTATAAGCACCAAATTTTTCCTAGATATAATTTATTTTTTTATTTTTTATAAAAAATATTATCTAATTATAAAAAGTAATTATTATGTTATAACTATAACATGATAATCATTATTTATAATTGAATAACCACTTTTTATAAGATAAAAAAAAAAATAATAAATAACACCAAAAAATATTTTAATGCTCGTGGTACATTATATAAGAATTTGATGCCCATTAAATAATTCTCTCATATTGCAAAGAAGAAGACTGTTTTTTTAGTCCTTTCATATAGTATAAATTAAAATTAGAATAAATTATCCTTGAGATCTATATCTTAATTATATAATTCTTCTTTTTATTATAAAAATATACCTGAAATTTTTTAAAAGTTAAAAAAAATTATATTTTAACTCAATTTTAAATTTGAATTTAAGTAAATTATTTATACGTCTAAAATATTATTTGAGAACATTCAAATTTATTTATTATTGATTATAAAAATCTTTTAAAAATTATTCATGTTTAAACTTTTAAATTTGTCTATTATTTATTATAAAAATTATTTAATATATTTTGATTTCTTCTTTACATTAATATTATTAAGAGGTAATGAATAAATAAATGATTTGAGTTTCATAAGTTTTTTTAACAAATGGTATTTTAAACATATAAATAATTTAATTATAATTAAATTTAAAATTAGGTTAAATTATAGTATTTTGTTAACTTTCAAAGAAAATTCATATATATTTTTATAATAAAAAGAAAAGTCATGTAATTAAGATATCTTTAAAAAAAATAATTTATCCTTAAAATTAATAATAAATTATTTTTAACATTATTTAGTGAGTTAGTTATGGCTTTGCTTGATTAAATATTAAATTATAAGATTACATATTCAATTATTCATCAAAGAATTAAGAAATTATTTATGACTCTTTGACTATTCAATGTGAGGTGAGATTGGACATTTAACTTGTTGAGGGAATAAGGGACAAGAAAATTCAATTATAATATCTGGATATTTAATATTAGTCGATTAAGAATTCGTTAGAAATTAGTTGTCATTATTTATATATTAAGTTAATATGTCAAAAAGTAACATGTAACGTCAATATCAATAAATTTTATGTGGTATCATATAATCTCCCTTTTTATACAAAAATAATAATATTTATTTTTAAAAAGGCACAATATTATATTTTAAAATGATGTGTCATAAGATTTTTTTCACATTTTTTTGAACTTAGTTCATGCATTAAATATGAGATATTAATGAATTTTAATTTTATTGGTGTACATGCCAGTATAAAAGATTTTTTTTTATAAATTATTTAAATTCCTTAAAACATGTGGCGACTTTTTCTTTAACTCTGTTTCTGAAATCTGAAGTGTTGATAACATGGCCCCCATATGTTGTGCAAGGAGAGAGAGAGAGAGAGAGGAAGAGAGAATGTGTTTGAATCAGAAGTTGGCGTGAAAATTAGGGAATTCATACATCAAAATAAATGTACCCTCCATTATGGTCCCAGCACTTTCATTTTCTTGGCCATACCTTTTGACATTTGGGATGCTCTCTGGATCATATCTACTCATCTCATGAGAAACATGACATTTTCAAAAAATAAATAAACATAATATATGAGATTCAATTTAAATCTCATCTCGTAGATAATGGACTTTAAAGTCTACCATAGTCATCTTTGTTGGATAGTAAAATAGCCTCTTTTTTCTTTGTTTACTTTTCCAACAATAAAGCCACTAACTTACTAAATACTCTGGACGCTTGGTTTGGGAGCTGCCTCCAATGTTGTTGCTGAATTGTGGGCACTAAGAGATGGGATGAAGCCTAAGATGGCTACACTGATGAATTTGGATTTTCTCATATTCACAAAAGATTCTAATACTTTTATATATAGAGTAAAATACTTTCCCTTCTTCTTAGAAGTATCTTAATTATATAACACTCTCCTCTATTTTAAAAATATATATTTAGTTTCACTTAACCTAATTCTATTAGGAATATTTCCCTAAGATTTTTTTTCAAGTAAATAAATTAAAATTATAAAATATATTGACAAAATTATCCTCAAATCCTAAACACTCTTAGTGTCAGCTAACCCTGAGACACGCTAGCTAAAGGTCACTATTCGGAAGGGAGAAGATGACATCGAAAAATCTAGTTTGATATATTCACCCTCCGAAACAAGAAGTTGTGGTCCTGGAGGTATAATATCAATCACTTATGTCCATATGATGCATCCTCTATAGTTATTTCATATCCGCCTTTTTCTTTTGTATGATTTTATTACTTATTCTTACCTACATATATGCGATATTTTAAGAAGTGAACATCTCTATTAGTAGCAGGTTTACATCATAGCAATACTGTGGGGTTTTGTTGTTTCTCAGTTTGGGGATGATTAAAAGGGTTTTGTGTATTGAATGATTTGGTTTTAAAATTGGTGTGATTTTCTGGTTCAAAAACAAATTTTGTGAGTGTATTGTATCTTTTATCCTTAGTTGTTCCATTGGTTTTGATTTCTGATTATTCTATTTTAGTAGATGGTGCTGAATCTGTTATCTTATTGCTTGCTAATGTTCATGGATAATTTCCTGCACCTTGATGTGTTACTTTCCTGGAAACAAAGTATGCAAAAGAAGACACACAAAATACATTTCACAAGTTCTTTAGTCTTTCCAACTTGATTGGTTAGTGATGCATGCTCCTTGGTTTATATTTGCAGCTACTATTATGGCTTTCAACGACTATCACACATTTCACATAAGATACAATGGCAAACAATATATTATTGACAAAGTAGATTCTGACAAATATTGCTATGTTCAAATGGTTGCTAACCTCCCCTCCAATGCTAGTATCATTTTCACCATTAAGTGCATGGTATCATTTTCACCATTAAGTGTATGATACATTCTTTGAATGAGGTGTTTGAAAATTTTAGTAATGTTGATGTGATGAAAATGTTTTAGTTGAATGAGGTTCTTAAAGACATTTACCCCTATATTAGTGAAGTAGAAGTGGTTAAGCCATTGTCCATTAGTTAACCTACACCTCAACCCACTAATGTACTTTCTTACCAAACACCATAGCCCACTAATGATCCTTTCCACCAAATACCTCAGCCCAGTAATGTTGAAGCCTACAAAACACATCGGCATTATCATGATTTTGATGGCAGAACCCCTAATGAAGTGTTGTTCACTAATTCTGATAAAGATTATGATGTAAACAAAGATATGAGTAACGATGAGTTTACTGATGAAGATAGTGTAGAGTCCTTTGAGGAGGAGATATTAGAAGAAGTCAATGAACCAAAAGTTAACTTGGATGGAGAGAGTTCCATCAATGGTAGTGATATAAAGGTGGAGACAGATGTTATTAACATTAATAAAAACATGAGAGGAAAAAAATTTAAGTATGATGAGAATGGTAAGATACAGTTGGAGAGGTTCATGTTTTTTGTTAATGTGAATGATGTTATGAGTGTATTGAGAGATTATATAATTCAAGAAAATTTTGATATCATTAGGGTGAAGAATGAGAAATTTATAGTGACAACAATTTGTATTTCAAATGGTTTTCCTTAGAGAATTCATGCTTCACCTACTCCTAATGACAAAACTTACATGATCAAGAGTTATGAGCCAAGAAACACATGTATTAGGCAATCTGAGAAGATCAATCACGCCTCTATTTGGATGACAGATAAATTGAAAGGGTCACTACAAGCTGATACTAACATCAACTATGACCTTAAGGCTAATGAATTAAACACTAGATTTGGTGTTGAAGCACATCCTATGTAGTTGAATATGACAAGAAGAAAAATAAGGGAAGAGATTGAAGGTTCCCATGAATTGTTATTAGAAAGAAATAAGGATAGCATTATCAAGTTGAGTTACCATGCCAAACTAACTTTGACAGTGTCCCTTGTTTTTAAAAGAATTTTTGTGTGCTTAGATACTTGTGTTCTTGAAGACTTGCAGGCCTTTCATGAACTTGGATGGGTGTCACTTGAAAGGACCTTATGATGGAGTTTTATTGGCTGCTATTTCTTTATATGCAAATAATGGGCTATTTCATATAGCTTATGCAGTCAAGGAAACAGAGTGCAAGGATTCTTGGTTTTTTTTTTTTTTTAGACTGCTTGCATCATGCCATAGAACCAAGGAGTCCAAAAAAGCCATACACAATTATGAGTTTTAGACTAAAGGTAAGCATAATGGTTTATTTATTTATTTTTTGTTGTTTTATATTTCTTATAAAACATTATAACTCACATTATGTTGTTTATTCCAAGGCTTGTCTCAAGCACTCTCATAAATTTTTCCAAATGTTGTGATAGGTATTACACTAAGCATTTGTTAAATAACTTCAAAGCTAAGTTTTCTCTTGTAATTTTGTGTGATTATTATTGGATGACTTGGGGCCAGATAAGTTTTTGTTTTAAAAAATTGGAAAAATTGGAAAGTCATGATAAGAATGCATACTAGTATTTGATGAATATCCCATTGCATACTTGGTCTAGCATGCTTCTGGCCAAAGATGTAAGAGTCCATATACCACCAATAATGTGTGAGAATCATTTAATGATTAGGTTGACAAGTTGAGAAACTTCACTATTCTTAACTTAATGGATGGATTAAGGGCCAAGATTTTGGGTACCTTTCAGAAGAAGGCTGAGTCTTGTTCAAAATGGCCACAAAAAATAAGAC
>JASKGM010000005.1:1943471-2016311 GCA_034509205.1 Ceratonia siliqua | reverse complement strand
CTACGGATCCCAGATTACAGTTCTAAATTACTTTCATAGTACTTGTACCATTCAGACTTTCAAAATATCAAAGTTCATATGCTTTTAGTACTACTACTTTATTGGCAGAAGAAGAAAGACTAGTATTATTTATCTAAGAATAAGTTTTTTCAACTCACTTGGTATTTGATTAATTTGCTTGACTTACTTTAAATCACTAAATATAATAACTATTTATAAGTACATTAGATGATGTTTAGTATCTAGGTATATGTATTAATTAATGCACTATACATAACTTACACTAATATATAGATACATTAATTATTATATTTTAGATACATAATTAAGTATTGAACTTTAACATTTAAAAAATATCAAATTATTAATTTCAATAATTTAAGATGTTTATATGAAAGTGTACATAAATTATTATATAATACACTATACATTGTTGAACAAATATGAATATGATAGGTTGAAAAATCTAATAGAGATGACAGTGTACTGGGAGCTGTAGAGCTCATGAGGTAAAATTGTAGCTCTCACCTCTTTGTTTGAGTTTCTAGAAAAATGGTTCGAGGAGCACTGTAGCATTGGTTTTCTCGGTCTCTTGGTGCCCAAGATCATAGGGGCGCTGCGAAGCCCAAGCCATTGTCTTGGAGCACCGCAGCACCTATGATGCAATGCTGTAGTGCCCAAACTTCTATAATTCCAAAATTTCTCCAAAAATAAGAATGTTGCAGGGCCTATGGACAAAGGCCGTAGGGTTTGTGCGAATAGACATGATGTTTCATCACAAAGTGTGTATGATGGGTTCCAACTGTCATATTTTTAACAAACAAAATAGTTTGTTCAAGGTACTATAAATACTAAATAATTTAGAAGAGTAAATGTTACTTAGACAATCAGTTTTTCTACTCACTTCCTTTATCTCTTCAAATTTTTTTTTGAGGAAATAACAATATCATTACTAAATATTGTTCTTTGGCTGTATAACGTTTTAAAAATAGTGTTTTGTCCTTGTTATAAGTATACAAGTTTTGTGTTTCCATTTTCCATTCTTAACTAGTTTTTTATTGGTTTTACATACATGACTCAAACTAATAATATATGAATTATTATTCTAGTTAAATTATAAGCATTGATTTTTAACATATTAAATTACTAATTTTAATAATTTTATTTGTAGTGCAATATGTAAATTACCATATTCTAAGTATATAATTAAATATTAAATTTTAATATTTAAAAAATATCAAATTATTAATTTCAAAATTTTATTAAGAAGTTTATATGGAAATATAAAAAAAAATTGATTTTTTTATCTATTAATTAATTAATTAAATTTTTTGTATGTAATGAATATACTTTTTCATGCTATTATTAGACAGGTAAAATAAGAAGGTATACTAATTTTTATATATAGTATGGATAAATTGGGGAAAAATCTGCTTTTTTTTTATTATGAAAAAAGCACTTATCAAAGTTTGACTGTTTGGATACAGCTTATAGATTTAAAACTTTTTTGCACCTGTTTTTTTTTAAAGTTAAGATTTGTAACTTATGAAAAAAATAAATCTAATGAAAGGAAAATAAATAAAATTTGGACAGTATTACCCCTAAATAATTTCTAAATTACCAAACATATCTTTGGTTACTTTACCTTTTGGCATTTCACCATTTTAGGGTTTCACGAAGCATCATGTCTTAGACCTTGTTTGTTTGGACTTATTCTGAGAATAAGTTACTTCTTTTCAAAAAATAATGCATTGTAATAAAAATATATCTGTTTGTTTGGACTTATAAAAAAATGATAAATTAATGAAAATGGAAAAAACCTTCTATAAGAAGAAGCTAAAAGTTGTAACTTCTCTTGATAAGGAGAAAAATAAGAAGAAAGAGAAACTTTCATTTCTAAAATTGTTTACCCTTCTTCAAAAGCCCTTATTAATTATTACATCTAAATACAAAACTTCTCCTTAAAAAAAAAGCCCTTCATCCTACAGGAGAAAGACAAAAGACATTATTTGATAAGTCCAAACAAACAGCCCTTAAAGCATTGTCAACAAGCCACTGTCCACACCATTCACACAGTAAAAGAAACGGATACGTCAGACCCTGAATCAAATTTACTATGATCATGCTTGAAGTTTAGAGTTACTCTTAGCCTCATAGTCCCGTCGTAACCATAAATTTCTTGATTACTTTGGAGGACCGAAAACTAATAACTGAGATCCACCAAACCTTGTAGAAGCCGTTAAGCTTCAAAGTCACATAATTCTCAATCCAAAGCCGATGGAATGGTGGTGGTCAAGAAGGGGGTTGAGATGGTGGCCAATGGGGATGAGGGAGATGAACAGGGGAGAAGATGATTTATGGAGAAAAATAATTAAAATAAAAAACATATAATAAAAATTTATATTATTTTGTTATTATATCATTATAAAAATTTTATATTTTTTCATTCAAATGTTAAATATATTTTTTTAAATTAACAATTTCATTTAAAACATCTAGTAAAAAGCACAACTTTATCCAAACGACGGTGTCAAGCAACCAAAAGAGCAAGAGCTGCCATCAATAGTGGGATCTTTGGTTACTGGGTTAAGAGTTAAGACTCCAATTCTGGAACTAGATTTTTTCTCCCTCCATCTTTCAACTTGAAGTTGAGACAATTGCTGGTGTATTTGGGCACTGCTACTTTCCTAAACTTCAAGCATGATAATAGCACTGTCAAAATAAGCGGGGCGGGGCGGGCCCTCCTAGGACCATAAGAAAAAAGGGTTGGGTCGGACTGTGTTGGGTCATGTCTTTTTTTTGTCGGACCTCTATTTGAAAGTCCTAACCCAATCCTTCAGAGCTTTAGGGCCTAAGCGAATACAAATGGGCTTAAAATGGCTTAACTAAGAAAATTAAAAAAATAATAAAATATAAAAATTAATCACAAAAATTAACAAAAATAAATTCTAAATTAATCAAATTACGACCAACAATATTTGGTATCTTCCCTTCTCATCATAAAAATAGAAATTTATAAATAATTGAAATTAAAATACATAACTTAAACTGGGTTTGAATACCTAGTGTTGATTTATATGACATAATTATTATAATTAAAAATTTTTAATAAATTATAATAGTGCAACATATATATTGGCCCCAATTAATCAATATCACACAATTTGAATCAAATCACATAATAAATAAGCTGAGTTTATAAGTTATAACTAAATCATTAGGGCATATATATATATATATATTAATTAGGTACTGACTACATTAATAATAGATGCTTAGATGATATTATATATAATCAATAGTAGAAACATAATTGTTTAAATTAAAATAGTGTGATTTAGATAAATAAAAAATAATTTATGAAAAATATATTTAATTCAAATGTTAATTAAGATAAAAAATTAATATAAATAGATATATATATATATATATATATATAAATTATTTAATTTATACATTATTTAAAATAAAAAATTAAAAAAAATTAGAATAGAGGGTCAAGCTTAATCATCTTCGACTAAACTCTTATAAGCTCAATACTAAAATCATTTAAATTTGAGTTTTAATTTTTAAAACTCCCACCTCACCCTAATTTTTTAAAATTAATCTACCTTATTTTAACAGGGCTATATAACAGGTAAAAGACCACACTCATACAAAGACTAAAAATACCCAGAAAGTGCGAAAACTAGCGACGTTCGATTTTTAAAAGAAAAATAAAAAAAAGAAGTTGAAAACTTGGAAAAATTCATTTCCCAGATTTCCCACCACTGCTTCATGGTGCTCGATTAATGGAGGAAGGAACATCTGGGTCTGCTCTTGGGACCCGCCCGATCGAGCGTATAAGCCTCAACGTCGGCGGAAAGCTCTTCCACACCACGCTTTCAACCATCCGTTCTGGTGGTCCTGATTCGCTTCTTGTAGCTCTCTCATACCGGGAAACCGATGACCCCAACCCTGTTTTCATAGACCGAGACCCTGAGATCTTCTCCGTCCTCCTCTCTCTCCTTCGCACCAATCGTCTCCCCTCCACCGCTCGCCGTTTTTCCAAGCAAGAACTCGCCGATGAAGCCCTTTACTATGGTATTGATGCCCAATTGAAGTTGGCCATGTCGCCGCCTCCATTCGACGGAATCGACGCCTCTGTCGTCGCCACAATTCGTCCGGCGTCTGAAGGCTTGTCTTCCACTTTCACTGCCGCAGCCGCTGATGGATCCGTTTGGATCGCCCATGGTGGGCAGATTTCTAGCTACGACTGGAATCTCATCCATGAGGGAACCATTAGGACCCACCTAGACGAAATCAACTCGATTTGCCGAGTCTGGCCGGAAGTTGCGGCTGTAGGATCCGAATCCGACGCGGGGCTACACTTCTACGATTTCTCCTGCAGCCGTCACGTCGGGACGATTCATTGGACCGACCCATCGGATCCTCGTATCTTCAAGGCCCGAGTCAATGCAATCACAGGCTCAGTGGGTTCAGTTTTTGCCTCGTTTGATTGTCCGCATAGAGAGAATTGCATCCTTGAAGTAGACAAGTCGAAGCTTCAGATCGTGTCCCAGTTCGGTAGGCTATCTGGTAATCAGACAAAGAACATGGTGCCAGGCAAGCTGACATGGGTTCAGGAGACCGGCGTTCTCGTCGGAAGTGCGGTCACTTGCGGGGCATTTGGGTACTCCGGGTATGTTAGGTTGTGGGACCCAAGGTCTGGCGAGGTGGTGTGGGAGACGAACGAGCCGGGTGCGGGTAGAAGTAGCAGGTTTGGGGACTCATTCGCCGGCGTGGACGTCGACGTGGAAGGGTTGACTCTGTTCAAGCTGTGTTCTAAATCCGGGGATTTGGCAATGGCGGACATGCGCCATTTAAACGCTGATCCATGGATTTATTTGAAAGAGAAGAACCCAAGCTTGATGGACACAAGTGGAGTGGGAAGCAGTGTGATTCATTGTTACAAAAGGCAAGTGTTTGTGGGGAGAGAGGGAGGTTTAGAGGTTTGGTCTAGACTTGAAGAGATGAACAATGGTGTTGAGAGAGCAGGTGGGGAGGCTGAGGGTTTGTATAGAAGAAATTTTGTGGATAAAAAGGAGAATTCAGAGAAAGGGACCATCAAGAAGATTGAAGGTGGTGGGGACAGGTTGTTTGTTAGTAGAGAAGATGTTGAAGGTATTGAAGTGTGGGAGAGCTCTCATTCTTCTGGAGCAATTTCGGTTTTGTGATCATGGAATTGTCATGGGTATAATAATTTGGTCTCAGGCTGGAGCAATTTCGGTTTTGTGATCATGGAATTGTCATGGGTATAATAATTTGGTCTCAGGCTTTCTTTATTTCAGTGTTGTTAGTCTAATTTGCAATTTGCCATAGAGATTGTTCTTTCCTAGAAACTGAAAGTTAGATAAGGAAGGCTCTGATATCTATAAGGATCCCACCAATGATTATTTCATGGGCAAAACCGTTTATGGAAGATGAAATTAAAGTCGTTTTTGGACTTTTGGTTACTTGAAATGCGACTATGTTTAATGACTATACCTATCAGATAATTAATTTAATCTATCATTCATCTTCCATTGCACTGCTACTTGGAACTGTAAATAGACATGTATGACAAGCAATGGGTCTGACGAGGCTTGTAAATCAAATCTTCATCAAGCTGTTAAACTTGATTGTGTTGTTGGAACTTGGAAGGGAAGGAGGACAAGGCTTGGCTTGTTTATGGGAGCACCACTTACCATAAACAAGATAAGCCAAGGAAGACTAGCTTAGTGACTGGTGACTACATTATCAACACTAAGCTCTCTTGGTTTGCCTTCATTTAAAATGCTAACTGGACCTCCTTTCCTCTTCAATTGTAGTCCAGGTGATGGGCTGGCATGCTGGGCAGTAGTATGCTTTGCAGGTGAACAGATGTCTGGGATCTTAACTTAACCCATGCTGCTGCCATCATAAATGTGTTATTGATATTCCATGCTCTTGTCCACCTGTCTTGCCTTTAGCTTTGTAAGTTTCCACTTTCCATTAATCTTGATATCTTTCCCCCTGTATTGACCTGATGTATGATGGCCATTCTTGTTATAAAGTGCTTCAAATATGTTCTTAATTTAGCACATGAAATTCATTGTTTTGTAGGTACAAGTATATTAGATAAACAAGGTGATAAAGGACACAGGGAAGAGAGAGAGAATTTGGGGGAGAGTTTAGAGAGAGAAAGGGGGAGCACAGAACTTTAGCGACAATCTGAATTATTAAAAACTCTGGTCAATCAAAGTACAAAGCTATCCTGTAATAGACAAACCTAACCTATCAGATAACTATTAATCTAAACTATGATAAACCCAAATAACCCTAATCTAAACTATGATACCCTTTTTTGGTATCAGAGCCCTGTACTCCAGCCATGCCTCCCCATCCCTGTTCACCACTGTACTCACTCTGAGTTTCCATTTCTTTGTCTGTCAATTTCCTGGAAAATGCAAACATTACAAACATTACACACCTGAATCCAACCAAAACTCCTCCTTCAACACTTAAACTTCAAAACCACTTTCATAATCTTCTCTGACATGGTGCATCTGTCATTTCCCTTTCCTTCAAAATTATTTGTTGTCACTGTGATTTTCTTTCTTTATCCCGTGTCTCAGTTATAAGTTAGAACCTAAGAAGCATGGAAACTGACATGAAAACAAGACACAGATAATTTACACGACAAAATATAAAGTGCTTAGGTGTAATTTAAAAATTTAAAGTATTGTGTCGTGTTTACTACAAGTGTTATACACAAATACGATTCAGTTTTTAAAGTGTTCATGCTTCATAGGTCAGAACTCAAAACCTCTGGCATCGGTTACAACCCTTCCATTTGAAACTCTTCTCCAGCTCCTCCATCTCTCATGCCATTCCTCATTACAAAGGTTTCAATGTTTACAAGTAAGGTGCTTTTTTATTAATAAATAAAGTTCCCTATTCACTCTTGCTAGAGGATTTCTAGTACCTTTCTGAAACAGAAAGAAAGTTTGTTTTAACTTCTGAAACGTTTAGACCCACAAGACATATTCTTAAATGCAATTGCTATGGTGAATGAGCCGAAACTGAATGCTATGTTGTATTTACATTATGCATAGTAACAGCGTTCAACTCAGGCTGAATGTACTATGTGATTCAAGGTGATGAGTGCTCAAGTTGTTCGGATGCTGGTGATTATGGTGACAGAGTTGGGAGATCACCATTTGTTTTATAGTGAAATTGGTGTAGATGGTGATGAGGCAGTGTGGTGTAAGTGACGATGGTCTCACTAGTGTACATGTGACATAAAATGATAAAAATGTAAAATGTAAAATGTAAAATGTTCAATAACTAAGATTTAAGAATGTTGGTCAATTTATTAAAGGGTTCCAATTTGCCGTTCACTATTCCATATCCAGTGACCTCTGGAAGGCAAGTCAACAAATCCTGACTTCCTTTCATTTCATTGTCGATACCAAATACTTATGTTAGTAGAAGCACCATTAATGTACCACCCAAGTTTACTGAGTTGTCTATGCAATAAAGGACTTTCTTAAGTACACAAGCAAGATTGTATTGGCTTTTCCAAGAAATGTAGCTATTGGATTATCTGGTCATATGACATCCTTTTGATCTTCTATAACCCAGTAAGTTCGAATTCAGTCTTAAATCAAGCTGATCTCAGAATGAAAACGTTATGGTACTTGTAATTAGTGGAATTCCTTGATCTGATTGTTGATAGTGTTTCCCTTTTACATCTAAAGCCATGGCCAGTTGGTTTTGGAGTTCCAGCTATATTACAGTCATGCAACTCTTTTTGTTTTTTATTCATGCGTTTTCATTCAGGCAAAATTGAGTGGTGAATCCTCTCACCGCTTCTTTTCTGCTTTCAAGTCACATTCCAAGCAGAGTTGTGTACTTGACATTCTCTTGGTGCCTCATACCAGTTGGCCAATGTTCTCAATCACAATCTTGGAAGTCCCCACCTGTTAATTTTATGTCACAGCTCTATTGGCATGTAGGCGCTAGACTTGTGTCCCCAAAACTTAAAACAAAATTTGTGAATTACAATGACAAGAAGGAGACATGTTGAATTGTTGATTATTTATAAATGGTAAGTACTTTACAGTGTGCTAAGAACTAAGAAGCCATGCTTTCGATCACGTGTTGTATGCATTTATAAGCTTGTCCTCGTAGGCCATTCATTTATTTGAATTCAGGTGTTTGGATATAGCTGTCATCATGGTTTTGGATCTGGGCAATGGGCTAAGTAAATAGACTCTTGTTATGCCTAACAACTATAGCTTTTAGCTTAGTTGTAAGCACTTGCTCGTGGCAAGGAGCATACAATCGTCCGTGTTTCATCTTCTCAGTGCTTTTGATTGAATATATAATTGCAGTTTTCTGTTTCTTTGATTATGAGGTTAACTTGCACTTGCTTTAATAGCCATACTTGGAGCAGGAATTATGGTGGTGCCCTTTCAGTTCTTGCATTGAGGAATAGTGAAAAGGGAAAGAAAGAAACCTAGGCAGTGTTGAGATCAATGAAGATTCGGGCTTCTCTGCACTTGAGTAAATTTGGCTCCTTTAAAGTGTATTATGCATTTTAGAAAGTGAAGTACAAGTGAATAATTGTTGATGAAAAAACCAGTAGTTCAGATTTTTATAAAGTTCAAATTTGGCTTCTCAACATTGCCTCAAGGAGAATTATGTTTGCCTCTCCTTACTCTGCCTAAGACGACTTCAAACATGAAGCCGCAGCCATATTCAATATACTTCCAGTGTTTATAGGGGCAAGATGCTTAATTTCCCGATATTCGTTCTATGGACCTTAGAAATTGCTTGACACCCAAGGGCCAATGTTTATAGGAGTAATGATGAGCTCACTTGCCAAGAGAATTGACATTTGGTGGGAGGAAGTGAAATCTAATTTCTTGTCAAAGAGAATAGGTTTTCACTAGATGTATGTGAATTTATCAATGATTTTTAAAAAATCTGATGGAATCATTGGATTAGATGCCGTGGATCAAAGTTTATTGATTTAATTATAGTCCCATTGATAACAAATTTTTTATATTATATAATATATAAAAATTAAATAATTTAATGATTTAATATGAAAATAATAAAAATATATATTAATATATATAAAATTTTATTGAATCACTTAAGTATATATAAAATAAACTTAGAATGAGATAAATCATATTTATTTATATTAAAATTATTAAAATAATATTATTTTAAATTAAAAAATTCAAAAGAAAGTGCCAAAAGATATCATTTCATTAAAAGGAAAAAAATAAAAAGAATATATAAATAGTTTAATTATCCAATTTGTCAATTTTTTTTTATCACTTCACCAATTTTTTGCTAATTGATCTTAAATATTTGATGGGACTGATAGAAGGACTGATTCCCCAATTTTTTGGTCCAATCAATTGGTCCAGTTTGATTTTTTTCATTAGTGGTATTTATATTTTGATTTTAATAAGAATTTTTTGCACGTAATTAACAGATTTTATTTTTTGATGTTTGTCCATCCTTACAACTAACTTTTTTATTTTATTTTTATAAGAGAGTTTAGTGTATTAAAAAGAAAAAATATGTGCTATCCATATTACTAAATTAGAGAGGTTAAAGTAATTTTTGAAAATTTCACACTTTTTTTACTCTTTTTGATAATAAAACAAAAAAATATTACTATCAAATTCTATACTCATAAATATTTTATAAACTCATTTTATATCTCTGTATTCATTTCATATAACTACTTATTTTTATACGCAAGTCATTTTTATCCATTAATATTTTAATTTCTGTATTAAATTCAAAATCCCTCATAAACTATTTAAAATTTTACCGCTAAACTTTTTATTTTTTCATTTTTTTATGGGTATATAAGTAGACTACTGAAGGTACGACTTGTTTTTTATTTTCACGCTGCTTATCGAACAGAGACCTGAAGGAGAAAGAGAAAAGGGTTTGAGGAGGCGATAGAGTTCTGAGATTTTTGAGATGGACGTGATAAAATCTCAGCAAATATCGTCGAGGCCTATCGAGAAGGTCATAGTGCATCCACTGGTTCTTCTCAGTATCGTCGATAACTACAATCGGGTCGCCAAGGACACTCGCAAGCGGGTTGTCGGAATCTTGCTCGGTAGTTCCTTCAAGGGCACCGTTGATGTCTCCAACAGCTACGCAGGTCAGTGCCCATCATGGAAATTTCAAATTTTGATTTCTGTTTATGGTTGTTCTGAGACTTTACAGGAATTATGCAAATTTAGTTCTTCAATCCTAGGGAAGCAAAAATTATTGTAGATTTGAAGCGTTCTGCTGTTTCTATAGCTAACCAAGAACCAGATTTAGGGTTAGGTTTGTGACTTTGGTTATTATCTTTCATCTATGGAATTTAAATTACAATTGGAAGCACAAGACTTTCTGGTTTGGGCATTATGAATTAAAAAAAATGCATAGAACCTCTTCAGCTTTGGGACTTTCTCAAATAGACCCCTCAACAATAAATGTCGGTATCAGCATCCCCTAACTTTTATAAGTATAACTGTCTTAATAGCTACTTTGTATTCATGTGAAAGGGGTAATTTTGGATTTTTTTGTTTCTAAGCCTGAATTGCTCTGATGAGGAATCAATAAGTAGTTCAGTCGTTGAAAAATTCAAGTGTGAGGGTGGAAGCATTAACAAAGCAGAAGTATGGTTAGTTCAGCAACTCTTGTTATTATCGTTCCTTTATGGACTCCTCAATTCAATTCGAAGCAAGACCACTTGTAAGTTTCGAGTTCGACAAACTAAGATTGGACATCAAAATTTGGTGAAATTTGAATGTTCTATTGCTTATTTGTAATTCTAGCTCTGTTAATTTCTTTTGATTGATATTTGAATGAAGGGATACTGATCAGTGTTTATTTTATTATTTTTTCACTTTATAGAATAACATAATTCTTGAGCCCCAATTTCTTATGGTTGATCTTGTAATTCAGTGCCTTTTGAGGAAGATGACAAGGACCCAAGCATCTGGTTCCTTGACCACAATTACCACGAATCCATGTTTTCTATGTTCAAGAGAATAAATGGTAATGTTGCTTCAACACATTGTATATGGTTATTCTTGTCTTAGGATTTTGAATTATGTCAATCACGCCAATAACATGTATTCTTATGGTGGCCATGTAAAGCCAAGGAGCATGTGGTGGGATGGTACAGTACGGGCCCAAAGCTACGTGAGAATGATCTAGATATTCACAGATTATTCCACAAGTAAGAACATGTTTTTTCAATTTGAAGAACATGGTAAAGAATATTTGATGTTCTTAGAAAATCGTTGTGTTTTCCTTGCCTGATATCTTGTTCATTTGGCCCTTATAGACTATTCTTCTTTATCTATTTACAAACCCATACCAAAGAAGTTTTGATGTTAACTACCTGATACTGGTGCAAAGGTTGCCCGTTAGACTATTCAATAGTTTTACAAATTCTATTGTAGTTGTCCAAAACTTTCTAAAAGTATTTTGAGGTGAAATTTTCTATATGGGTTAATTTTCTTTTGTTTATTCCTCAAAATTCTGAAGCTTGTTTTTCTCATCAGTTAACCTCTTTCTCCTGTGTTAGCTATGTCCCAAATCCTGTTTTGGTCATCATTGATGTCCAGCCTAAGGAGCTGGGGATACCTACCAAGGCGTATTATGATGTTGAAGAAGTAAAGGAGGTAAGAGTAATATGATGTACCTGAACAACCTTCTATAGAGATAAATGACTTGCATTATTGCATATTTTTCAAGGTTATTGAGTAATGTATTACTGATATTTTACTTCAAATACTTAATAAAGGCTAATACTTCTTTATCATAACAGAATGCTACACAGAAAAGCCAGAAGGTTTTTGTTCACGTGCCTTCAGAAATTGCTGCTCATGAGGTTGAGGAAATTGGTATGCTATGAGATAAATCATTGCAGATTACTGTTAGCACACAGCAGTTCTTCCCCATTTAACAACTATAGACAGAAGTTGGCTTTATGTTAGTTTTAAATCTTTGTTATCCAATATTAGTACCAAAATCTTGTTACTCATCTACAGGAGTTGAACACTTGTTGAGGGATGTTAAAGATACAACCATTAGTACACTTGCAACTGAGGTTCCCGCTGCACACCTCCCTCTCCTTTGTCTTTTCCAGTAGATTTCTTTGTTTTTAAGCCTATCCCCTTCACCAGTAACTTGAGAGTTAAATTTCAGGTTGTACAGTTCAAATCTTATCCAATTAATATAGAATTTGAACCAACATATCACCTACTTTTTTCAGGTTTCTGGTAAACTTACAGCATTAAAGGGTTTAGATGCTAGATTAAGAGAGATACGTGGTTACCTTGATCTAGTTATTGATGGAAAGCTTCCATTAAACCATGAGATACTTTACCATCTGCAGGTACAATTATTCTACTTAAATTTTTATCTCCCCAACTACGTTTTGTTTATCTAAAACAAAAAATTCGTGGGCTAGTCTTCCAATTCTTGTGAAACCAATTTTTTTTTTCCCAGGATGTTAAAAGTTGCCAGTTTACTGGGGAAGGGTGTGCGAATAATAGAATGTTGCATCTGATGTAACTTGCTTGTTCTGATATTTCATGCACAGTTGCCCATGTTAGACAAAAATTTTGCAGTTAATTGTCTTCTTATTTATAGTGATTGTCACATTGTGCAACTTATAGCTGGGTCAGTCTTTGAATTTTTTTTTTTATCAATGATATCTTTCCTGCATGAAACAATCATATGATGTAGAGTTTGTGGGTGCACTCAAACAAAACAAGGTTATCTACTGTTGTGCAATGAATTATTATTTTACTTGCTACGACGAGTCATGGCTTGTAAAGGTAGTCATTTGTAAGAAAATTTAAATACAGCTTATTATTCATTTTGTAAGAGAGTGTCAAACAAAAATGAAACGTGGCAATTTAAATATTACCTGCTTTGTATATGTTTTGTCTTATTCTGAGTGATCTTTTTCTTTGCATATTTTGTTATTTCTTATGTATCAAAAAATGCAGGATGTGTTCAACCTTCTACCAAATCTCAATGTGTCAGAGTTAATCAAGGCCTTTGCTGGTAATTCCCGCCAAAAATGATCATACTAGTTCCTTTTAACTTAGATATATCAATATGATTGCAATAAGAATGCTCATGTTCATATGTATTTCCTTTGTGCAGTAAAAACAAATGACATGATGCTGGTCATATATCTTTCCTCTCTGATCCGAAGTGTCATTGCACTTCACAACTTGATAAATAACAAGGTCTTTCCCTTTTCTGAAGACTCTAAAATGTTGATATGATATCTATACAATGTTTTAACTGACAAATTTGATTTCCAGATGCTGAACAAAGAGCATGAGAAAGCCGAAGATGCAAAGCCAGTTACAGTCCCTGCTGTCAGTGGAAGCTGATTTTGGGGTTTCCACAATCTAGAGCTTTACTCTATGGGGTGAGCGGAACTAGTTAATAGCTACATTTGAGGCATGCGATTCTTGATATTCTTGTATTATATATATTATGCGTTTAGATGTTAGTTTTGAATTGAACCTTATCCAAGGTAATTTACCCAATGTAATGCTCAACTGAAAATTTTCAGCATTTATCTATCTCTCTTAGATCTTTTCCCCTTTTTACCTGTCCTCTGTCCTTGCTTAAAGTTACTATCATTTCCCAGTCATGCTTGATTACACGATACCTTGTTGGGTGGATTCTGTTCCATTGCACTGGAAGTGACATTACGGTTGTTAGAAGTCAGAACTATATATATATGGACCAAAAAATATTTTTCTCTCTTTAAAGATATAATAAATGTAAGGATATTTTAATAATTTTATTTAAAGGACATAATAAATATAGAGGTATTTTTGTCTGATTATTATAAAAATATTTTAAATGTCTGTATATTTAATGTATTCAATGATCAAAATATCTTTGCATATTATGCCTTTTAAAAAGAGAAGTTCAAATAAAAATATGAAACCTGATAACTTCGACACGGAAATGAGGAGATTTACAATTTCGTATATATAAAAACATTTTTAGATTATTAAGTTTCAGTACAAGATATACTGGTTGATATCAACTATCAAAACAACACGAGTAAGAACCAAATTAAAAATTGTATTTATACAGCTCTTGAGCCAATTCAGAGTGGGGATAGATATATTATTTCGGCCTGATCAACTGGAAGTATACCAAGTATCCGACCTTGAAAAGAAATTCATTCTACAGTGAATCCCCTCATTCAACTTCCATAGGTATGTGTTGAATGAATTTTCAAACTAAAGGAGGGTAAGAGAAGATTTTGAATTAGACTCCTTATTGGTGGGATCAATTTGATCTAGGTGGTATAGAAAATTGAATTAGTTAAATCTCTCGCCACTATTTGACTACACCCTATAAGAGTATAAGCTGTTAGGTGCTTTTCTTTAGTGCCAACATACAAGTATCTTTGAAAGAATACAATAATAAATTATGAAATAATTTCACAAAAAACAAATAAATATTAAATAATATTTATGATAAAAATATTTAATAATACATTTAATCTTTTCTATCAAAATTGTTAATTATTATTTCTTCAGAAGGTGACATGGGATGCTTGAATAATTTTTAGGATTCAAGTTTATGTAAATAGTATATGTTAAGTGGTATAAAATATTTGAACTAATTTATTTTAAGTGATAAATCAGAAATTTTTTAACATTTTAGTAACCACATGAAAGTTTTTGAGTATGATTATTAAATGTGTGTTCCCTTTAAGTATATATATTTTTTATTTAAACTAAATTTAAATGATAATCAATACAAATTCAATTGACTTATGGATACAATTTTCTTATTAGAGTTAATTTTTAGTTTTCAAGAAATTCAATCTATAAACTAATTAGGCTTTCACTGATTTTTTTTCAAACAATAACAAAAAAGGTGAGAAGATTAAAAGTTGTCAAAGTCTAAACTCTATAATATAAATTTAGATTAATTTTAGAGCACATTTATATGCATATTTATAATTCAATTTGAGTCTCTATTTTCAAGAAAATGAATTTCTTGTGTTTAGTAAAAAAATTAGAGAAAAAAAAAATAGAAGGACGCAACGAAGCGTTTTGACTTTTAGAAGAGTAGAAGATTCAGCTTTGTCCGCTTTCTCCATCGTCTTCTTTCTCCATCGTGTTAGGGTTTGGAGAGTTGCAGTTCCATACATTAAAATAACGCACTTTCTTTATAGTTTTGTTTCAGTAACTTGCGAAATAGAAAAATATAGACGGTATCGTGGGATACGGTACGATATTTTGTTTCTTGAGTTTAGTGATGTGGATTCTTCGCTTAGCCGTGCTAGTAATTACAAAATCCTACCATTTATAATGCTTATACAGAGTAGACTGTAGCAACCTGGATTCAGCTTAGTCTATATACAAATGAAATGCTATTACTGGTGGATACCCATTTTTACATCACTTCGAAATAATGAGATAGTTTCTCTTTCATAGTGACGAAAAAGGCGACATCGAGTACAACTTTGATTACAAGTTTGCAACTTTATGAGCTTCTTCTCACTTTGAGTCTACTCTTGGTGGCAGGAACTCCCCCCCCCCAAATTGATAACGCAATAAGTGAAAACCATGGGCAAGGCTTCAAGGGACAAGAGGGTATGATTGAATTTGTCTCACAGTATGATATCTTGCTTCCTTTTTTGTTGATTTCATGTTTAGCTGGATTTTTTTTAATTTTATTTGCAGGATATCTACTACCGGAAAGCAAAAGAAGAAGGTTGGCGTGCACGAAGTGCCTTTAAACTCCTGCAGATAGATGAGGAATTCAACATATTTGAAGGTGCGTGTTTTGTCAGGGAAATTCAGAATAGCCTATCACAACTTTTTCTTTGATTGGTTTTTGAAGACACAAATAAGTTCATTGGCTAAATTTACTTTTTTTCCAAACAATTCACAGATGATATTGTCCTCTGTCCTGATTTTGAGATTGAGAATGTGATTAGACTGTTAAATATGAAGCCAGTAAATAGAAATAGAAATTAAGCACTTGCAAATTGCTTATCATCCTTATGCTTAACACGTAATGCTAGAAAGCTTTGGCTTTAGTGTCTTAAAAATAATGGAAAGTTTGACAAGCCTCTTATTTCAGTCTAAACAGCACAGCATGCAAATACATATGTGCGCATATGTAAATAGTTATCTGTACAGGTGTCTATGTGCACAAATTCTTTCTCTCTGCTTATAGACTCCAATTTTTCTTGCAGGAGTGAAACACGTGGTAGATTTATGTGCTGCCCCAGGTAGCTGGAGTCAGGTACTAGTGATTGAAAATTATTTGTAGGCATTAGAATTCTTATCTGTAACATGCATTTAAACAGATGTAATGAACAGGTGGTATAGGATTCTAAGAAATTGGGTTATTTAATTTAGAGGAATGATACTCATACACCATTTTTTCTTATACTACTCTTATACCTTCTCTCGCATCTATTATTTTATTATTATTTATCATCATCATTATTTTATAATATATCAACGGTTAAAAGTGAGGTGTAAGGAAGGTGTAAAAAAAAAATAGTGTATGAGTATCATTATTCTTTTAAGTTATCTGTCCAAGCAAACAGATCTTAATGGAGTTGGATCTGGGACAAATCATATTAGATAAGATGGGAAGTAGGAAGAAGACTTAGGGTTCACACAGAGTTCTTAGGCGTCATACTTGAGGGACTTATCACATGTCTGATTCTTTATAGCTGATTACATATCTTAAATTGGACTAGTCAGAACTTGGGAATTAGTCCACTCTCCACAACTTAAAGTCTAAGTAATATCCATCCACTAATAAACATAAATAATGGTCCAAATAACTGAAACGAATTAATAAAAAAACCCACAAAACATATACATGGCATGACTAATACTGGTCTACAAAGACTGAAACATCAAATTTCTGAAGTACCCCTATAGATAAATTAATAGAAATAGTAAAGACTCATCTGTTTAAGAAAGATTAGCATCTGCATCCCGCCACATCATGATATCAGCACTTGAATTTGGTTTTCCTTTGCTGCATTAGTTTCGCCTCAACCTTCCAGAATCCCAGCCTGTAACTTGCATCAAGGGAGGATTTGTATTTAAACCTAAAATGACATAATTATTTTACAAAGACATAATTACATGATTTCTCATGACAAATGTCAACCAATGTGAAACATTTTATCATGTTCGGCTTAGGAAAGATGTGGAACTGTACATTATTAATGGTGATAGCAGAAGATTTCAGTTTCTTTCTTGTTTCTTTTTGCTAAGAGAAATTCATTAATAGAGAACACAGTTACAAAATGTTTGCCCCACAAAACCAGACAGAGGGGGCAGAATGTAGACTACAACCAGAAGAGCCAGATGTACAAGATCAATATACTAGGTTAAGGGAGAAAGCATTGACAGATCTGAAAACATGATGCAGTACCCAGCAAATGATTTTACTAAAATATTTTTAACGTTATTGAGAATGGGAAGCAAGGTCCATCTTGGAGATGAATTTAAGTTATTGGTGCTAGAATAGTGATGCAAAAGACTTCAATTATGGCCGTGCATTTACAAATTTCATATGGGATTCATCAGAATCACTGAATAATACCTTGTTCTTCTATTCAGGTTTTAAGTCGTAAACTGTATCTCCCTGCAAAACTTGCACCTGATCTAAAGTAAGTTCACTCAGTTTCTCTGAAAGTTCTATGCTTTCTTAAGGATTTCCTTGACGTTGACTCGTTGAGGTCTCTCATCACATGCCAATTTACGAATTTCTGAACAAATGCATGTTAGGATTGAAATTAGTTTCTCTTTTGGTTGCTTTTACTTATGTACATTAGTGACTAAAAGCGTTTTGCTTTGGCAATGATGAGCTTTTACATGAAAGGGTCACTTTTATGAGCATTGGAAAATGATTATGATACATGGTATGCTCAGTAAGCATTCATGCATTGAAAGTATAATACACTTTATCTATTTATTTTCTTAATAGAAAAATATATTAATAAGATAAATTACAAGATTGAGGATAAGCAAACACAGAAGTTCTTTATGGGCCCATTTGGATAGGCTTGTAAAAAAAAGTATTTTTTTTATATAGCTTTTTGTAATAGAGCTTTTTTGTGAAGCATAAGTTTTATGTTTGGATGCTATAATCAAAAAGTATTGGGTTATGAAAGATGTTTAGATGTAAAATCATGAAAGTACTTTCGATTAGTAAATTTCACCAAATTACTGAAATTTACCAAAAAACGGCATTAGAAATATTTTTAATTATTTAAATAAAAAGTACTTATTATAAATTTTTAAAATTCAAAAATATTAAAATTTATATATTTTTTGAAAATTTTTTAGGAAGACCTTGTCTGCAAAAAATATATATAAATGAAACTAATCATGAATGAACATGTAAGTATGTCAAATGTGGGACCCACTAGGACCAACCTTTGTCATGGATATATGTTTATTCATGATTAATTTGGTCAATATATTTTTGTAGATTGGATCAACTTAATAATTTCTCTATATTTTTTTATAATTAACTGCATGTATTGGAGTGAAAGTGAACACTTATTTGACATGCAAAAATATCCAAGTGGAGTTGTTGATTCGTACAGTGGCAATTAAAATACCAACCAATGAGCATCTACATATGAGAGGAGAAGAGAGGTGAAACCAAGGAAAAAAACAAAATACGGGGTGTCAGTACTTGAAGGGATGAATTTTTCATATTGAAAAATTATAAAGGCAAATTTGTTTAAAATGGATTTTTAATTGCTTCCTGGTTTAAAAAAAAAATTTATCATGTGTTTTTGTGAGCAGCTCAAAAATTGGCTTATAGAAAAAAGCAATAAATACTTTTTTTTTTTGTTTTTACTTTTTTTTAAAAAGGAAATCAAAATACATGATTTATTTTTAAAGTTTTTTTTTATAGAATTAAAGTATTTTTCTTAAAATAAGCCAATCCCAACATGCTCTATAAGTATCATATACTTAGAACGCATTTGGATTGACTTATTTTAAGAAAAAATTCCTTAATTTTATAAAAAGGTACTTTTAAAAATAAAATTGTGTGTTTGGATTAACATTTTAAAAAAAGTAAAGCACTAGAAAAAGCCAATTTAGTGTTTTCTTTAGAAACCAATTTTTTGGGCTTCTCACAAAAGTATATGCAGTAATGATGTTTAGAAAATCCGGGAAGCAATTAACAAATCATTTTAGACAAAAATACCTATATAATTTTTTCAGTACCATATGTTCTACCCTTGACTTATTGACACTGTTTTTTTGAAAATCCCCAGGTTTTGTTGTTTTCCTTGGTTTTCCTCCTCTTCTCTCCTTTATGGATGCTCATTTGTTGGTCTTCTCATTTCCACTTTAGAGATTGACTGCTCCACTATAAAATTTTTGAATGTCAATTCCACTCTAATACATGCAGTTAATGCTAGCATTATAGGAATATGCTATAAAAGAGTAAGCAGTACTAACTGCATTTTTTCCTAATTATGAGAAAAATATACATTTTAATATTTTTAATTTTTAAAATTTATTTATCCAAATTAATATACTAAAAAATGTCTCTAATGGCATTTTTGGTAAATTTTAAAAATCAAAAGTACTTCTATGATGTTAGTATTTTACATTCAAACATCTTTGGTAATTCAAAACGTGCCTTTTTACTATAACATCCAAACGTAAAATAGCTTATGCTTTACATAAAAGCTCTAATACAAAAAGCAATATAAAAATTACTTTTTTTTAAGCCTATCAAAACAGGCCCTTAATCTTTGCTTTAGTTTATGGACACATTGTCTATTTCTTTTTTTTATTCTTCAGATATACCATTTTTGTTTTTCTGAAAACTTGAATTAAGGGCCGCTTTTCCATGCTGCATATTTTTTCCTTTTTTGAGAATCACTTTTTTGAAAGTGCTACAACAAAGAAGCAAGTTAGCGTTTGACCAAATTTTTTGACAAGTACTTTTAGATATATTATTAATGTCTAGTATGATGTTTTTTATTTTTTATTTGAGTAGGGTTTTTTTCTGCCTGAAAAATTTTAATTTCAATTACTGATTTTGTGTTATAAGAGAAGGTCCAATTCTTTGCTTCTCTCCCACTGTAGAAAAATATATTCTGCTGCCATTTAATAGTGATTTTTTGTATTAGCCAAAAACAAACAGTATAAAAATGTGAGAAGGCATTTGATTTAGATTACATAAATTATCAGTGATTATGCAAAACTAATGTTTTTTAAACTGATAATTAAAAACCGAATCAACACTTGGAAGGTTCTCAATTAGCGGACAAACATATTTCATTATGATGTATATACTCAAGAACATAAATTTCCTGCTGCATCATGATATGCAGGGATGATGATCTTCCTCTTATTGTTGCTATTGATCTGCAGCCAATGGCTCCAATTGAAGGTGTTATCCAGGTGCAGGGTGATATAACTAATGCTCGGACTGCTGAAGTGGTATATACAGCATTATTATCTTAATTCTTTCTTATGTGCCATTCATAAGTATAATTCGTTTAGCTACTATATATTTTTTGCTCCTTTTTCATTTGATTGTCAGCTACATACTTGCTGCTCCCTCCCTCTTGGTATGCTTTACTTCTTGGTAATAAGAAAACCTGAGGATAGTAGAAATACTGAGAAGTTTGCTGCAATGGTGTGCCAAATCGTATTATTAATCATTGTAGTTCCTTAGTGTGGTCAGGTGGGGTTAAGTTTTTAGCATCATGAAGATCAACTAAGTTCACGTGTAGGGATTTGGCATGCACACTATCTCTTCCAGTGGTCTTTAGATGATCCTTTTCTCCTAAAGTCTCATTCTCGAAGGGTTGGTTGGAAGTTGGAAGTATCATATAGAACTTGCTCTTTGAATGTTGCTTTGTGCCTATCAATTTGATTGTCTTCAATTGGCTATTGTACCAGAGTTTGTGAAACTGTTGTTCATCTTGTTTTCTTCAGGTCATTAGACATTTTGATGGTTACAAGGCTGACCTGGTTGTGTGTGATGGTGCTCCAGATGGTAAAGGACATGCATAATTTTAACTTCATTATCTTTTGATACATAACATTTATATGTATGGGCTAGGAAACTTAGCTTCGTTCTATGTTGTGCAGTTACGGGTCTTCATGACATGGATGAATTTGTTCAGTCCCAACTCATACTAGCAGTAAGTACTTAACTTTAGTTGTAAACTAGTAAAAACCTTTTTCTAATGTTATTATCTTTTGTTTAGGTTTTTCCCTTTTTGATTTGCTTTCTTGATGGTGCATTCTCTCCTTATTTTCATCTCAAATTGGAGATGAAAAGTAATATTTGAAAGGTGAAAAATTGATGACCCTTAATTTTTATTCAATCTGCTTTATTCTCTCTTAGAGCAAGTATGTAATGATTTTTTTCTCTTCATTTTAAATTGATCCATTTTCGTTCCTAAAAAGCACGTCCTTATGGATGGTGTATATCATGAATTGCATTCCTATATGGATAATTCCTCATTTTACAAGCAGATTCATAATTATGCTTCACAATCTTGTTAGATTTTGTACTAGGTTGATTCTTACTACCTTACTCCTTGCAGGGTTTAACAATTGTTACTCATGTACTTAAGGAAGGAGGGAAGTTTGTTGCAAAGATATTTAGAGGAAAAGACACAAGCCTTCTATACTGTCAGGTATCTGAAGTTTCTTGCAACTATTAAAGATTTTAAACAATGGAGACCTGGCATTGTTTGACGTTGACTAAAGCTGTTTTGGTTTTATCTCTCTTTTCCAGTCTAACCTTTGTGGATAGCTTTTACAACATCCATATAAAACTAACAATAGATGTTAAACAGTATTTCAAAATTAGAAACCTTTAATGACATTGGAAGTAATCCAAACGCCATGAGATTTGTGACTTTGAAAGCTAGGTCACCATGTTTTAAAGATGCAGATTGAATTATTTTTCTGTAGAAAAGGAATGACTAAACTCTCTAATGGGAGTGCCGCCAGAATTTGATGCAAATACTGATGCAAGAGTCTGATATCTAATTACTGGTAAACGGGCATTACAGAAAAGGGACTATCGGAGGTGAATCACACACCCAAAAAGTACCCAAGAATTACAGAATCACTCTGGAACAGGAAATAGCTCAACAAATACACTCTGATTACAACCTACACACCACGACACCAATAAACCCTCCAAATCCAATGTGGAAATATCCAAACTGATGAGAAAGGATTTTTCCAGCATGGACTCCAACCAGACGCTGACTAGGATACCACTTAACATACAACAGATCACCCTGCAGTAACTGATCAGCCACGATCATAATTAACAGATAAAGACTCATAATAATACATAACTAAAAACCCACAAACACCCAATACAGGAACGACACACAAATAACAGATAACTACACAGGACACAAAAGATTAAACGATATTGTCGTTTGCACCATTTCTCCTCTCCTCCTGAAGACTTGACTCCGTCAAGTGTAGATGGTTGTAGACTTCCAGCAGCTGATGATCCAGTCTGTAGACCTCTTTGACTCGGTTCTCAAAAGCCTTAGACGTACAATTACCAGAAGTCAAGGGATATCGAGCACCGTTGCTTAAAGCATCATCCATCAAATGCAAGCCGTGAACTTGAGACAATCCATCACTGTTGCCATCAGTCATAGATTCTTCTAGCTGATAGCCGTGCTCACAATCATTAAACCCTTCGTCAGGAGCATCTAGATTAAACTGTTCATTGTAATTATCCAACTGGATAGGCTTTGAACATACTAAGAAGCAAACTGACTTGTTGAATGGGATTAGAATCCTCTAAACCGTCTCCATTGTGCCTATCTCAATAACACCTCTCAGATGGGGAAAAACACACCACAATCTGAGCTGATGCACTCTTTGCAAGTAAAGAACGAGATGAAACTTTGCTCACTGCATATGGAACATTGAACAACCAAAGTATATCACCACTTTCTAATGTTCTTCCGGCCAAGCTAAGACAAGGAGATAAGAATCTTTGACTGGGATGAAGCACAAAGGACATACAAATCAAGTAACACCACCCTAAACCTGTGAGCTCCTCCTGAGGAAGTGGAATATAATTTTCTTTCCTTACCCCTTTCATTTCTTCCCAAGAAATTGATGGCTGTTCAATATCTGCAGCATTTAATTTTAGCGGAATATCTTTCTTGACAGTTTTAAATGTCCCTCTAAAAGGATCCAAAGAAAGGAAATCTGCCAGTGGGAATGCATTCACAGAATCAGAAATAATTGATGCAAACTGGTTAGCTGCTAGACTAACAACAGGACTAGCTAATTGGATTGCGTCATGTGCTCTCGCAAGCACTTCCCACATTGTCAATGCCCACATGGGTAACACATAGCATTACCCAGCATTTTTGAGGCTCCCAACAAGGTCTCTGACAATGCATCTGAGAGTGCCCCCTAACAGTAAGGAGTATTTTTCTTCCAAGTATAACCCATTCTTGAGAGAATAATAAGGAATAGACAATACAGATTCTATGCACATCCACTTCAAATCCAACAAAACAGCTCTTCGTGTTCTTGCCACAATTCCTACTCTCAGAACAGAGACTAGGGCTTTATATCCTACAAGACAAATTTCTGCTCCAACCTCTGAAGAAGATGTAAATCTAGCAGTCCTAAAAAAAATTTGCCACATAAAAGTGAAAGCGTAGTCAATGGAAACATCACTTTTAAATTGTGTAGACCATGCCAAACTAAATGATATTGCCTTCACTGACTTAATCGCCTGCAATACAGCAGTTGCGGTAAAATGGACAACCTTTGTTGACTAGGACCCCCAAATTTTCCTTTCACTGAACCAGGTAGCTTATTGTCCTCCTCAACAATGCCAGACCATAAATTGGAACAAAGCTGGTTTGCGAATTGACCCAGATCCTCCAATATAATAAGAAATGTTGCAACAAACTTCTCATAAATGCCTTGTAAGGCTAAAATCATCAACGAATCCACGGAAGTCAACCCCAATACCTGTTCGAGTTTTAACACCATATTCTATCACTCTTTCCTCTGTTCTTTGAAATTCTAGGACTAAGCTCACAGCATTAGTCAGGAATTTAACCAGCATGTAATTTGTGCCATTGTTCTGTTTCAAAATATTAACACTACTGTTTTGAATAACTCTTAATGTAGGTTCCAAAAGATATTCCTCCTTGATTGTAAGGAAAAGCACTCTTGCCCATCTAATTGCTTCCAACTCCCACGCACTCACGAGAGTCTGCCATCTCAGCGACTTACAAATTCTAATGGGATGAACTTCATCTAAGATCAAGTACTTCCACTTAAAAACTTTTAAGATCTTGAAAATGTAGTCTATAATTGGTGAGGCCTACCTGAAATGAACTCTGTTGTAACCATCCTTGCATTTTAAGTGTTAATTCCTTTGCACTTCCAAAGTAAATCAAAATTTTTTTAAAAGCAGTGCACCATTTAAGGAATTCAGCTTACCAATTAAGCATGACACTAGTGGGTACCACAATGAGATATGGGACTGATGCAAGCAAGTCTTCCAAAGACATTTCCAAAGCTCCCTCATCTCGACAAAAACATAGTTCTTGATTCACGTCCCCTTTTTATCCTATTCCTCACCCTTTGATCTGATTATTTGACACAAACTAGGGGATACCTGGCTCATTACTTTGTCCCTAACCTCTTCATACATGGCATTAAGTTGCCCGATTTCCATATTTTCTGCTCCACAATTAAGCGCCGCTGACTGCTTCCCAATTGCTGCAACCTGTGCTCGCAACTCCTCGTTATCCCTTAGGTTACGAACAATCTTCACTGGTATTTGTTTTCCCACTCTGTTTTCTGGACTAGAGGATGCCTCACTTCTGCTCAGTTGGTTTTCCACTCCCTCTCGTTCACCACTTTTGAGTATTTTCCTCCTATCCAGTGTCATTTCGCTCTAGGTCTTTTACTTCCATTTCAGCGACTTCTTCCTCCGGGTTTTCTTCTTCAAGCCATTCCTTTTTGGTGTTATCTTTTCCTTCTCTTTCTGGGTTGTCACCTTCAAGCCCTACCAAAGCATCAAGTTTACTGTTGATACACTCAATCTTACCAAACACTTGATCCATCTGCTGTTTGCGTTCCTAGAGTCATTCCACTAGGGCTTCCATTTGAGTCACCCAGGCTTCCAGAGATGAGCATTTAGATGCGGCGTGTTTCACAACAGCTCAAGCATCTCCTCCATGCATTGACAGCATGGTTCCTGCTTTGATACCAAATGTGATGCAAATACTGATGCCAGAGTCTGATATCTAATTACTGGTAAACGGGTATTACAGAAAAGGGACTATCGGAGGTGAATCACACACCCACGACGTACCCGAGAATTACAGAATCACTCTGTGACAGGAAATAGCTCAACAAATACACTCTGATTACAACCTACACACCACGACACCAATAAACCCTCCAAATCCAATGTGGAAATGTCCAAACTGATGAGGAAGGATTTTTCCAGCATGGACTCCAACCAGACGCTGACTAGGATACCACTTAACATTCAACAGATCACCCCACAATTAACAGATAAAGACTCATAAAACGACATAACCACTAAAAACCATTAAACACCCAATACAGAAATGACACACAAATAACAGATAACTACACAGGACACAAAAGACTAAACGATAATGTCGTTTGCACCAGAATTCTACAGTGAAATGACGAGCCCACTAGATGATAACTAATCAATAGTGGTACTTTGTTAGAAAAGGAAAACCATCATGTTACTTTCTTGAGAAATCAGAAAAGTGCACTAGTAAAAGTAAATTGAAATTTTAACTTGATTCCATCACTAATAGAATTCCTTTTGTATGGTTAGAACCTACTCAACTCATGAGAGTATCTGAATTGTAGTTGTCCTTGTGACATTGTTGTGCAGTTCTACTTTCTGCTACCATACTCATTATTATGGGAAAAGTGAAATGAATTTATCAGTTGTCTTTGGAATTGTCCTAGAATATTCTTTCATTACATGATGTATATTTTTAGAAGCAGTTTCTTAAATTTTTAATTTATGCCTAGAATCATGATTACATATGCGCTACTTTTTTTGGGGCAGCTGAAGTTATTTTTCCCTGTAGTGACATTTGCAAAACCAAGAAGCAGCCGTAATTCTAGCATAGGTAGCAATTCTACTTTCCCCTTCTCTTATTATTTTAACTTTTGACATCTGTACTTATTCTGCTCGTCACAGTTTCCTTGTGATTTATTTTTCCTGTGAGGAATTGTTATCGCTTAGGAGTTGGGGAGTCATGCCATTCTTTTATGTATGACAAGCTCATATTAACTTCTGATTATGTGATGGAGGTTCTATTAAGAAATTAAAATACAGCTTGTACTCTATTAGAATCCCCCATCGTTTTGCCACTTTTTGAATTTAGCACCCTCCCGTGTGCCCCTAAACACCGGCATTACTGGTGCTATTGTTGATCTCACTGACAATGAAGAGCATGGTTCACCGGTAGTTGTTACTATTATTCCTGATTCTTAGTTTTTACCCCTGCAGAGGCATTTGCAGTTTGCGAAAACTATTCCCCTCCGGAAGGATTCAATCCAAAAGATTTGCATCACTTGCTAGAGAAGGTTGGAAGTCCCTATGGTGGGGATGATAAAGGTATATTCAAGTCCCTATAGCAAATATATGGGCATATAAATAAACAATTCTGCATCTATAATGTATTCCCAATATAGTATTCACAGTTATCATACAAACTTTTTCGCTGAATTTTCACTTTATCATCCATTCACTATTGATGGCTCCGGCTTAAGTTGGTCTCATGTGACTATTATAACGCATGCTGGTTTGCAGATTGTAGTAGTGGGTGGTTGGAAGGCCCTAATAAGGTCTATATCCCATTTCTAGCTTGCGGGGACCTCAGTGGGTATGACTCTGATCGCTCATATCCACTACCTAAAGTTGCTGAGGGAACATATAAGAGCCTGGACCCTGTACAGCCCCCTATTGCCCCTCCTTACAAGAGAGCACTGGAGTTAAAAAAAGCCTCCTGTCAGGGAATCCGAGAACTTGAAAATCTCTCCTTGGATTCTTGATCATCCTATGCACTCACTATTTATTCATAATGCGATTTGGAATCTTGTTTTTTTCTTACTATGATATGATTAGTGGATTGAAAATTATTAGCCTACGTGTGAACTTGAAAACACTTGTTTTCTCTGCTTGTCTTATTTGCCAGTTTTTAAACGAATACAAGTTCTTTACAGATAATCGTCCAAGCTTGTCACTGTTCCACTGGAGATAATGTTATGAGAAATTATTTTAAAAGTGTACTTCTGAAAGTAATTATTCCTTTTCTTTTTCATGAGGCACGCTTACCATTGCACCATGTCTGGGTCTTTGGAGGAGTATTACTTGTATTGCACAGATGTTGGGTTCCCTGGGCAATTTGAGAAGAATTTCTGTGGTCAAACAGATAGTTATAAAGTAAATAGCAATTGGGATATTCTCTGTTTTCAGGATATGATTGTGACTCTTGACTTTCTCAATGTTACATGGAAAGTGGCCTAGATAAGCGAGAATGCTCTTGATTCCTGTCTCTGAGCTGTGTGGTAGCGATGTATCAAACAAGAATTTTCAGCATCTTGAGTTGTTAAATTCATAGCAGGCCCATTACCCATTAAAATTGCTGGTAACCTAATTAATGTGCCTTGCTATGCAACATTATCAAAGATTATTGTATTGAAAGATTTTTTAAAAATGAGCATTTCTCTCCACTAATTATCTCTCTTTTTTTAACCTAATTTTTATTTATAAATAATCCAAAATGTCCACTACTAAATCATGTAAAGTGACTTGCTAAATTCTAATAATCTTACTTTAAATCTTATTTTTGTACATTTCACGATAACAGTTTTTTTTTTGTTAAAAATATTATCCCTAGGGCTCATCTGTATCTATTTTATTTTGAAGAAAATGTATTTTTTTTAAAATATTTTTTTATAAAATCTGAATTGTTAGCATCTCATTTTAATAAAATATTAAAATGAGAAGTTAAAATAAGAGTTTTTTAACTTTAAAAAAAATTATTAATTTTTTCAATTAAGGAGATTGGCAGGAGAAGAAATAAAAATATTTTTTATTATTGTATTTGAACATAAAATAATATTTTCTTTTAAAAAATATCTTATTTTTTTATAATCAATTTTTTATTTTATAAAAAATATTTTTTTTAAGAACATTGAACGCCCTTATTTCACAACTATTATCTCCTTTTTTTTTCAATATAAATCATTTTAATAGTTGTAAATATAGATAGAGAAATACTACTATTTTTTTGCCATAAAATAGAGAACTGTAGTACCAATTTTCACGATCCTCGTTGTATCTTTTTTAAGGTAGTAAACCAGTTTTAAGTATTTTCATTTTAAAATTATTATAATCTAAGTTTGAATAAATTATTAATATGATTAATATAGAAAAAAATTACAAATTTATTCAATCTTTTTATGAGAAGTAGATATTGATCATATTATGTAGTAAATAACTGATTATAAAATATTCAAATTTAATCTTTTATGAAATTTAGAAATCATAAAGATTGTAAGAGAGAATAATGCAATTAGAATTAATCATATTGTCTACCTTCTAACACGTGCATTTTGAACGTTTTCGCCCCTTCAACTTGATCAAATCGAATAAAACGGCCAAAAAAATGAATTAAAGTGAATAATCAATCCTAAAATTTGGCAATTTAAAATGATATCCAACAAATGAAAGACTACAGTTTTCAATTCTATATGAGCCAATTTTTAGAAGAAAATTTGGAATTAATAGAGCATAACCTCTTTTCTAATATCCATCTCTTTCAATTCTACACAACTTTTCCATCAAGAATTTGCGGAGAAACTCAACTGGAAGTTCTCTCCCGGGAGGAAGAAGAATGTAAAAACTCAATACAATCTTCTACAGCTTCCGCTCGATATGAATCAGTGGGGTCTGATAATGAACGTGACCTAACCAAAGCAGATGAAGAAGAAACCTTTCTGGAAGATCTTCTTCCCATAGAAACAACCCTTATAGCTCTTGCCACCTTTTCTCCTAGCTCCACCAGAAAACTCACGGGTGACAATCCTGGGTCTCTGGGCAATTTGCAATTCCAAGCTCCAATTATCCTCATCTTCTTTCCCAACACTCTGACGCCTCCACAGTCGCCGCCGCCACCATTTTTGAGAGAAATGGTTGATTTGTCATTAACATCAGGACTGAAACATACCCTTTTAGTTTTTCTTGACATTGAGAAATTATGTGAGGCTTAAAATGGCAGAGAAATCCTTTGTTTTGAGCTTTCCTTTGTGGGTAACAGAGGAAGAGAGAAACAGAATGAGAAACAGGCGAGAGGCAGGGGACAGCTTGATAGGTTAATAAATAATGAGTATATATAGAGTTATAGATGAAGAGATTTTGGGTAAGAAAGAAGCTAGGTTGTGAAAAGGGAAAGAGATAAAGTGAAATCAAAGGTAAAGACCAAAACAGAGTGATGTTTCAAGGAAATTTGAAACTCAGAGAAGAAGCAAGGTTCTTCGAATTGAGTTTCAGGGAATCTTCAACATTCATATACGTGCATGAGGCATGCACTTATGGGCTTAATGAGGAACTAGGAGTTAGAACTAATGGCGATGCTAAGCTTAGATACCATTAACAAGTTAATTGTGGGTCTTTGTTGAGACAAAGAAGGAACAGAAAGAGGAAGATTGAATGAGAAATTCTGAGAGATCAAGAAGAAAAAGGTGGTTCTGGTCAAAAGAGAAGGAAGAGAGGTGTTACAGTGATTGCAGAGGAAGAGAAGGAAAAGAGAAGCAATGGATAGTGTTGTAAGGAGTGTTGCTTTTTAGGTGTTACTGCAGAGGCCAACCCTACTTGTTTGGTTCAGTTGGAGCAATATGAAATCAAAGACATGATGGTCCCATGAGATAAAGAAGGGAAGAGGGAATCTGTTTGAATATCAGAATATGGGGTTGGCGTGAATATTAGGGAATTCCTTTCCTTTTTCTCTACGCTGCTTCTGCTTTATATGCAAGGAAACTAATTCCCACCCAGAAAAATGTGGCTCCCATTATGCTCCTCTGCAGAATTTGTTTTCCAGGGCTTCCCTTTTAACCTGCAGAATATGTACAGCTTCTGTCGGACCATGTTGGTTTCATTATTTCTTGGGCAGGAAAAAGAAATTCAAAATTAAATTAAACTCTCTTGCAAATTGCAATTGAAGACATGATTATATATATATATTGAAAAAAATTAAATGAAGACTGATCTGTAAAATTATAAATTTACTCCCATAACTCTTTTTTGTTGGGATATAATATTCTGAGAAAGATAGTTATGTTATTAAGAAATATTATGAGTATATTAAATATTTTTGTTAAAAAAACTGATTTTTAGTAAACAAAGGTAAATCTTTCTCAACACTTGTATTTTTCTCATTTTAAAATTATCATTTTAGAATCTAGTATCTTTGAAGATAAAATTAATTCTAAAAATATTATTTCAAATATTTTATGATATTTAATATTTTTAATTATTATATTAAGCACTAAAAATAATTTAATCCATAATTAACTATATATATATATATATATATATTAATTTCATTCTTCATTAACTAACTAACTATATATATATATATATATATATATATATATATATTGCCATATTTTCTCTTAAAAAAAAGAAAAGAAAGACATGAAGATAACAATTTTATGACAACATTGATATGTTGATGAAACCTACCCTAAACACACATATATTAGTATAAATAATATCATCACACATAAATAACAAGTGCTTTTTGCTTTTTTATGTGTTAAAATAATTTTTTTTTTTTAGTGTGACATATATCTGTTAGTGGTGAAGTCTAATTGATATTTTATTTTATTATTAGCTTTAGTGGAGGGTATTTATGTACTTTCATATACTAATGTTGTCCTAGTCTTTTAGTGTTTAAGGGATGCTAGCATCTTCTTGTAATGTGTAACTCTGATCACATAGTGAAAATCCAGTGCGGCTATGGATGTAGGAGGATTTTCCCTGAACCTTTGAACCACGTTAAATTTTTTATGTCCCCTTTGTCTTTCTTTCTCTTTAACTTTCTTTCAATTAATTTTATGAGTGTAGAAAGTTTTCCCATTTCCTGTAATGCCCTCTGTAATTCCTTCTTTAAAAAAAAAATCAAATAATTTTTTTTTAAAATCCCTTTTCCCCTCCGGCATTCCCCCCTGTAACCAAAAAATTTGAAACTCTCCCCCTGTTACACCGCTGTCCTCTGATTATCTCCCTCTCCCTCGCGTGCGCCACTCCTCCTCCACCAAACCATCGCCGTGAACGCCGTCTCCTCCTCCGACGCCTGCGGTCTGTCCACGGCGTGTTGGACCGGCGTCTTGCTGCTGGAAAATTTCCTCTGTTTGGCCGCCGTTCTACTGTGGGAAACTCCCTCCGTTGGCCGTCTTTTGGGCTGGTTGAAGACTCCCCTCTTGGTCGTGGTTCAGCGGGTTAAATCCCCCCCTTTGGTCGACATTATTGCTGCTGGAAATCTCTTCTGTTGGCCATCATAATTCCAGCCATTTGGGGTGAACGTGGGGGGCTGTCTGAGGGAGAAGGTGAGTTCCTCTCTTCTTCTAAATTTTGTTAAAACAATCAAAATAAAGAGTAGTGGCAAATTCAGAAACTTGACTTCTGATCAAGAGAGTGATTTCCCAGATTTTTGGCAAGTAGTCTCCCTCTCTGTGTAACGTGGTGACCGTGAGAAGGAGGAGCAGATTTTTCAACCATTCTTCCTGTAGGTAAGCCATTTCAATGCTTCTATAGAATAGAGACAATTGGGGGATTTCCATTCCTTACTTCCTTCCTAAATTCCATGATTAATTGTTGGATATTAGAAGTGATTTTTGGTGCACACCAACTGTTCGACAGAATGCCAAGAGAAAAGACTATGTTAATTTTACTCTCCATACTGAGCCTTGTTCATTAAATTAAATTTCCTAAATCTAGTACATTTCAGAATATTAGACTGTAACGACGTTCCTATTGAGTGGGTATTCAAATTTTGGATCTTTGATGATATTGATCCTAATATTTGTTGTAGAAATTTTTAAGGGATTTATTTAAGTTTAGGTGGGACTAAATCGCTTCTGTTTAAATTACTGTATAGGAGTATTGGACCTAGCTTATTCTGACCCAATTCAATAACACAAGAAGGTTGGATTGGGAGTTAGTATTAAACTCTAATTTACGGTGAGTGAATTCTTACTTACCCCTTGATGCATGAATTATTAAAAATTACTGTGTGGGATAAACGAGGTTATTTGAGCATGTTTTGAGGAAAGTAATATATTTATCTGTGAACTTATTATTTTGTCCATAGTATGAAAAATATCTGAACCTTGATATTGTGAAAGTACGAATGGTACAAGGATTATGAAAGTAAATTTAGAATTGTAATCTGGAATCTGTGGTAGAGTGGTGGTAGAACCACTAGGTGCACCTAGGTTGCAACCTTTATCAGTTGAGGGCAGTTCCTGATAAAGTGTATTTCTGTCAGTGAGTGTAGTTCCTGACAGAAGGTTAAGTGTTATTATGAATGGTTCCTCCGGATGTGAATGCCCGGAAGAGAACAGGAAATTTAGTTTCCCTTCGGTGAGTGCAGTTTCCGAAGGTGAGGACCGGGTTACCCTCCAGTTGAGATTTATCCTCTGGAGTGAGAACACTATTTCTCAATTTAGGTTCTCCCCTATATATTGATGGATCCTAGAAAATTACACTTTGATTAAAGTACTATGGGATATATTATTATTTCAAATTTCATATTAGGTAAATTATGATTATAAAGTAAGAATTTATTTTCTTTCCTAAATGTAATGTGCATTAGGTGCTTACTATGTTTGATAGTACAAAAATTGAGATTTCACATTATTTTAGTGGTAATGCACATTACAGGATGGGGTTTATATATCAATCTGTAAGTTTGATTTCTATTCACTGAGTCAGTGGACTCACCCCTCATTTTAACAATTTCAGATCAACAGATTGGGGATTTGCCTTCAGCTCCGCCTGTACCTTTTGAATTCGCTGATTGACTTGGTAGAAAACTATCTGAGTAGTAGATGTTAGAGTATACTTGAGGATTGTGGCAATATTGGATAGGTTTAATTGTATTTTAATTTATTTTCATGTTAGAGTGAGAGTGATGGCAGCGAAAGAAGGAAAAGTGAGGATTGACAAGTTCAATGGTAGTTATTTTAATTTCTAGAAGATGTAGATTGAAGACTATTTGTATTAGAAGAAGTTGCATCAATTTCTTATGGGGGAAAAGCCACATTCAATGTCAGATGAAGATTGGGAGTTACTGGATAGACAAGCGCTATGAGTCATTTGTCTGAAGTTGACTTTGTCACGTCCTGCTTTAGGATATGTGACCGGCGTAGGAAATTACTGTTCAGGTAACAACCTACTAGCCTAGAATACTTTATGCGCTTAATGCAAATAAAAGTAAGTTATGAATTGAATAATAAAAACAAGCCATATTTTAACATAAAAATTCTAAGTCAAATTTTTTATAAAAAAAATCTAGGGTACAAGCAGATTAATTATAAGGCGAACAGGCCCACCGAAATTCAATTAGCCTCCATGACCTAAATAAAAATCACAAATGGGTTTATCATGGACTGTGTATGCTAACTATACATGTATTATACAATTATCAATATTACAAACCATGACCCTTATTCCAAATTCAAAACAGCCTATCTAACATTTGTCCACAGTTTCCAAAAGTACACTTCACTGCTACTCAGGATGGTACTTACCATATCAGTCAGTAGACTCAAAGGGTGTAGGCAGAGCTGAAGGAAGTTCACCAGTGGCTTGATATGAAAGATGTTAGAAATTGAAATGGTGGGTTATACCGACTCAGTAAATGAAAGAAATACTTATTAATGGATGCATTAACTCTCAAGTACAAAGTGCATTTCCATTAAAATCATCATGTTTAAAAATTCCACTTCAATACATAAGGTATAATCAAAATATAAAATATACACATAATGCACCTTACATATGGGAAACAAGATAATTTATATGTCAAACAATACGATAACAATAATTTGATAATATTATCACAAGAGAATATTTAAGTTCTAGAATTATTTCATTGGAGTTACAAAATACTATGATCCATAATTAACCAAATGGAAGAATCCAAACTGAGAAATATGTCTTCCTATCCAGAAGATAAACTTAACTGGAGTGAGCGACCCAATCCTCACCTTCAAAACTGCACTCACTGAAGGGAATATTCAACTAACCACTTCCTTCCAGAGTTTCACTCATCCAGAGAAACTATTTCATTCAAACTCAATTTTCTGTTATGAACTGCACTCACTGACAGAAGTATCATTTACCAGGAACTATTCTCAACTGATAAAGGTTAAAATATAGGTACACCTGTGGTTCTACCACAGTTCTACTATGGATCCCAGAACAAAATTCTAAACTCAACTTCAAAATTTTTACTTAAATCATGTTTTCCCATAAATATATTGGGAAAAACTCATAATTTGGGAAAGAATCATAAATTCACATATAAATAATATGTTTCTTAACCAGAATTTATCAAGGCATGCTTAATAACATAATTAAACCATAAAAATGAAAATTTAAAGATTTAGGTATAGAGAGATAAGTAAATATCCACTCACCACTCAAACTATAGGCAATGAGGCGATTATTTCCACCTGAACTCCACCTTAAGACAAATTCGAATTCGAAAGATTTGTTTTAAACGTCCTTAAGAGTATGAAATTTACGTATATAATACTTTAGTATCTCATATTTTTCTTCACTGATACCCCAAGATCTTATAATCTCTATATAGGTTCTTGCCATACTGTGTTCAAATAAGAATTCCTTTCTCATTCCAACAAGTATCAAATTCTACTTTTTAAATTATTTCCAAAGCACGCAAATTTATTTCTCTCTCTATGGGTTTCCGAATAAGATAATTATCACTACTTCCAATTATCTATGGTTTAAATAATGGAAAGAAAATGATTATGCAATACCAACAACATCCTATCTAGAAAATTTCTACCTTCTTATTTTCATTCCTATCTTTTCCTAAAGTACTCATTTTTTTATATATAAATGCTATTTCTATAATATGAAAATTATACTAGAATAATTAGGGAAAATAAGAACTTCATGGGTGTGTTAAAAGGATGGAAGGAAGAGTTGTTCTCATTATTGCAAAACAAGTTCAGGAACACCATTTTTATAGGTAATGTTTTGTTCATTATTTGTTAAAAATGGAAAATTAGCTTACCTAGAGCTTTAATGGTGTGAAACCACTTCCTATAATAGCAAATACCAAGGGACAAAGCTCCAAATTCTTTTGTGATTCAATGGTGGCTAAACCAGAATTTTTCTTTGCCAAAAACTAGATTTTTCCCTTACAAAAAAAAAACCAGAATTTTTTCTTGCCCAAAACTAGATTTTCTCTTACCCAAAACCATATTTTCTCTTGCCAAAACTAGTACCCATGAAGGCCCTTTTACTACCACGATGGTTGGGCTTCGATCAGCAACTGGCAGCGATGGGAAGTGGCGGTGAACAGCAGCGGTGGTTTGATTGGCCGACAAAGGAGAAGGAATGAAAAACATAGTTGTTTTTCGGCTACAGGGCATCGACTAGAGTGTATGAGAGAGAGTGGTGAAATTTTTTTTATTTAGGGCTTTTAAGGAGATAAGGGATTGATTTGAAAAATTTTAAAGTTAAATTCTTTGCTACTAAATCCCTAGGCAATCCCTAGGCAATCCCTAGGCTTTAGGTTATTTACATTTGAACCTTTAAAAAAAAAATTGGGCATTACAGGCTCAGAATGTCACTTTTACTATCAAGAACGAGAAGACAATTGTTGGTTTGATGAAAACATTGTCAAATACATATAAGGTATATTTGATGTGTTGTCTATTAAATTTAAAAATGCCTGAAGGTTCTTCTGTTCCTAATCATATCAACGACTTCAATATGATTATTAGTCAATTGAATTTTCTTGATGTTAATTTTGAGGATAAAATTCAAGCTCTAGTATTGTTATCCTATTTGCCAGATAGTTAGGAGGCAACTGTGACTGTAGTTAGTAGTTCTTTTAGAGTAAATAAATTAAAATACTGATATTTAGGATTTAATTTTGAGCAAGGATATTCGCAGAAAATCAATGGGAGAATCATCTAGGTCTTCCTTGAGTACCAAAAGCAGGAGAAGAACAACTAAACGAGGTGACAATAGAGGAAGGTCTAAGTCTAAAAAGAGAAGTCAGTCTAAACCCAACAATGCAACTTGCTGGAAATGTAGTAAAAAGAGACAATTTAAAAGGGACTGCAAGCAGAAGAAGAACCAATAGCAGAATAATGATTCTGTGAATGCAACCACTGAAGAAATTGTAAATGCTCTAATTTTGAGTGTTGACAATCAGATAGAATCTTGGATTTAGATTATGGTGCTTTTTTTCACACAACCTCATAGAGAGAATGTTTGAGAAATTATGTGTATGGTAATTTCGTGAAAGTTCATCTAGCTGATGATGTGCTTCTGAATATTGTGGGAAAGGGTGAAGTTCATGTAACTACATCTAATGGGATTGTATGGAAATTAAAAAATGTTAGGCATGTTCCTGGATTAAAAAAGAATTTAATTTCTATAGGACAATTTGATGATGATAGACATTCAACAACTTTTGTTAGCGATTCATGAAAAATCACCGAAGGTTCTATGGTTGTAGCACGTGGAAACAAGTTTGGCACTCTTTATATGAGCTCAAGCATAAAAAACACTATGCAGTGGTTATTTTGAAATTGATTCAACCACCTAGCATTGTAGACTTAGGTTGAGTGAGAAAAGGATGAAGTTATGGCCTTAAAGGGAAAATTTCCTAGTTTAAAGTCTGTAGACGTTAGCATTTATGAGGATCGTATCTTTGGCAAACAAAAAAAAGTAAGTTTCTCTAAGGCTGGAAAGGCACCTAAAACAAAAAAGTTGGACCTTGTTTATACAGAAATATGGGGTCCCTCGCTTGTCTCATCTCTTGGTGGCTCACGTTAATATGATACTTTCATTAATGATTCCACTTATAAGGTATGGATTTATTTTTTAAAGTTTAAATATAATGTATTTGATACTTTTAAAAAGTGAAAATTCCTGGTGGAGACTGAATATGGTAAAAAGACAAAATGTCTGAGGTCTGACAATGGTGGTGAGTATAGCAGTAAAGAGTTCAAAGATTTATGTGCCGCAAATGGAATTCAAATGGAGAAAACTATTCCTAAAACACCATAGTAAAATGGTTTTGCTGAGCATATGAATAAAACTTTGAATGAGCGTGCTAGGAGCATGAGGATTCAAGCTGGATTATTAAAAAAAATTTTGGTAGACGCTGTTAATATAGCAGCCTACTTGATAAATAATGGACCTTCGGTTCCTCTAGATATGAAACTGCCTGAAAAAGTTTGGAGTGGTAAAAAGGTAACTCTCTCACATTTAAAATTTTTTTTATGTGTTTGATATGTGCATGTTGATTCTGGTGATAGAGATAAACTTGATGCAAAATCAAGAAAATGTTTTTTTATTGGATATGGTTCAGATGATTTTGGCTATCGTTTCCGGGATAATGAAAATAGAAAAAGCATTAAAAGCAAGAATGTTATATTCAATGAAAATGTCGTGTATAAAAATAAGCATATTGCAGAATCTAACAATGCAGGAAAAATCGTTGGAAAGCAAGAACAAGTTGAATTTGAGGATATGTCTGAAAGTGATGTCACTAAAATATTGTAGGAAAATCTTGAAAATATCACAGCACAACCAAAAACCTTTACACCTGTGTCTCAATTTAAAAGGTCAAGCAAGTGTCCGAGCTTGCTCAACGATACTCTTCCTCTTTGCATCATTTGTTGTTAACTGACAGAGGTGAACCTGAATGTTATAATGAGGCAATTCAAGTAGAAGATTTTGCGAAGTAAGAGTTGATCATGAAAGATGAGATGAACTCTTTACAGGGAAATCACACTTAGGTGAAGAATGTGAATATATGGCTCAAGTTCCTTATGCCTTAACTATTGACAGTATAATGTATGTGATGGTTTCTACTAGACCTGACATATCACATGCAGTGAGAGTTGTCAGTAGGTTCATGGCTAAGCCAAGGAAGAAACATTGGGAAGTTGTCAAGTGGATCTTTCGGTATTTAAGAGGTACCACGTCACGGTCACTTTGTTTTAGAAGAGGTAGTTTAACTCTGTAAGGCTTTGTTGATGTAAACCATGGCGGAGATATTGATAATGGAAAAAGCACTACTGGTTATCTCTACACTTTAAGTGGAACTGTTGAGTTAGGCATCTAAGCTACAAAAAGTTGTGGCTTAATTAACTATAGCGGCAAAGTATATTGCTATGTCTGAAGCAAGTAAAGAGATGATTTGACTAAAAAATTTTATTAAAGAATTGGGAAAAAGTCAATGAAGTAGTATTCTTTTCTGTGATAGTCAGAGTGCAATTTATCTAGCAAAGAATTCAGTGTTTCATGCTAGAATAAAGCACATAAGATTGAAATATCATTTTATTTGTGGATTGGTGAATGATGGGACTTTGACAGTTGAAAAGATATGTGGCACAGAGAATCATGCATACATGTTGACGAAGCCAATAACAATTAAGAAGTTGAGGTTTTGAGCTACCTCAGCTGGCCTCCATAGTTATTGCTAAGGAGGCATCACATTAGGTGTAAGCCAAGTTATTGCTAAGGAGGCATCACATAGGTGTATGGCTTACTGGAGGAGCATATCTACAAGACTTAGTTTTCAAATTAACCTCCATGTGGGAGATTGTTAGTGGTGGAGCCTAATTGCTAATATTTTATTATTAGCTTTAATGGAGGGTATTTATGTACTTTCATCTATTAATAATGTTGTTCTAGTCTTCTAGTATTTAAGGGCTGCTAGTCTCCTCTTGTAATGTGTAACTTTCATCACATAGTAAAAACCTAGTGTAGCCATGGATGTAGGAGGATTTTCTCTTAACCTTTGAATCACGTTAAATTTTGTATGTCTCTCTTTGCCTTTCTTTCAATTAATTCTATGAACGTAGAAAGTTTTCACATTTCCTAACAATATTAAGTACAACTTAAGCACAATTGACTAATAATTGAGTCTAAATAAAAAGATTAAAAGATTAAAATTTTCATCTTAATAATATTATAAGAATTTGTCCTATATTTTTATTTTATATAAATAATTTAAATTATATAGCTTAATATCCCATAAAAAATAATGCTAAATGAAACTAGTGTCTACAAGGACAACACAAGAAAAAGAACAATGAGCTTTAAATTAAGGACACTCATTTATAAGTCATGTTTGATTGCCTATTTGTTGAATGATCCCATTTATTGACCAAGAATAAAAAAGGATGAGCCCATTTAAGGGCCTCCATCAAATGATAGTGCCCATGTCCCATGGGACAACCTGTATTGCCCAAAAGATTATTGCCCAGCCCACTATCTTATTATGGACCAAATACTCTGAGACATTGTTATCAAACCATGCCAATAAACCCAATATTATTTTTTATGGAAAGGAATCTATTCTAGTTTTTAAAATATGATTATCAATTTAATCTTTTATTCTTTTGTATTCTTTAATGCTCCGTATGATTTTCTTTTATTACATATTCTTGGATGATAATATATGTATCATTTTAGAATCATAGATGGTAAAATTAGAATGAAATTATATTTTTGGATATTAAAATAATAATAAAAATTTATACAGTATGATCTAAATTTTTTATGACCAAACTATAATTTTTGTCTTCTTTATAATTATTTTTGTTGGCTTTTTTAAATTAACTCATTTTACAGATTTAATTAAAAAGTAAAATTAAATGTTTTGAAATCAATTACTAATCCCATAATATCCCACACATAGTAAATAAGATCAAATAAATATTTATATTTTATTATATTAATTATCTTATTAATTTTACATAAAAATTTATTTTGTTTCAAGCTTAAATTTTTTAAAAATTAACAAAAATTAAGTATGTTGCCCGATTTATGATTAAATCTACGTACTTTGCCTTTTATCATTTGACCAAACCCTTAGTTAAGGTTAAGATGATTAACATTTATCAAATACATTTATAGTTCATTCAACTTGATATTTCAGATTTGCCTCCAATTGGATAAAGTTATACATATTTTAGAAAAAAGAAGGAAAGAAAATGTTCAGTATACTTTTATCTTATATATTATGGTATCTTAGATATCATAATATATAATTTTCATGATTTTTAAGTAATATAAAATATTATCCAAAATAATATTAAATATTACCCGTTATTTTATATTACAACATTCTAAATACATATATATTAAATATCATATGTATTTTAAAATATATCAATATACCCTTCCTAATATTTGAGTAACATACTCAACTTGCTTATGTCCACCAATTATGTTAGGTACCCAACTCAATACAAATTTGAAGTGATTTTGTTTACGAAAGCCAAGTTGATAATACCAAGATAATTAATAAGAATAATAAATTTGACTTCATTAGATGGCAAAGTTTTGTCTTCTATAAGATCTTATGCCTTAAGCTAAGGGATGCAAAACCAGATCTCCAATTCATTCATGATGCTTTCAACATATTAAATCCATTAACTTGTCCCTTTTACGATTAAAACCACTCATTAATTTTTTTTCAATATAAAAAAATATAATATAATATAAATTATCTCATAAATTATTTAAATTTTAATCACAAAAGCACATCTATTGATTTTTTTTGGCTAATGTTAAAAAATAATTTATCTTCAAAAATATTTTGTTTGCTTTAGCGTTACTTATTTTTTAGGCAAATTAATTCAACAAATAAGTTATTAACATTTCTGAATAATCCATTTAGAGTTTTAAATTTTGTGATACGATTCAACCAAGTAGTTGTACTATCTTACTTATAAAATGATGTGTTATAAGATTCAACTCTGTTATTTCTACACTCTATTTATCCACATTTCATCCACACCTTCCTCTTTTCTCTCTGTCTCTCTCTTCCTGCCATCTCTTCTCTCTTTCTTCTCCCTCTCGTCTCTCTTTACTTTCACTGAGGGTGTGAATAATGTTAATGTACGGAAGTGTGGAAGTAACATTTTCCTATAAGATTTAGTATTATTCTTTAATGTTATTTAATGCACATTTCTATTATAATTATTTAAGATATTAGAGGAATAAATTTTATAAACTATTATTTTAAAATATAGTGTTTGTGAATATATAAATAATAATAATTAAGTCAAACCTAATCAAACAAGTTTGTTGGTAATATTTATTAACATGTTCCATTAATATTAAAATATTAAAACATTTTGAGGTTTCTAAATTTTCTCATTTACCTGAGCAGATTCAAATCTTTCTGAACCATTAGATGTATGGGCAAGAGCAAGGGTAGAGGAAACAAAAACACGACAAAAACTTAGAGCCCTTAGCTATAAATATGATCTCATCATGTTCATTAACAAGAGTAAGAGTAAAGAAGACAAAGCACAAACAAAAACTTAGAACCCTCAAATACAAACATGTCTCTTCATGTTCGTAATCCAGGTTCCACTCTGAGTTTATGTTGGAGGAATAATAAAATGTTGCAATTAGGCTCAAATGATAGAAAATCGAATATCCAATGGAATATGTTCAGATATTTCTTTTCTTCATCAACTCCTACCCACTTCTTGTTTTTTATTAGCTAATCAACCTAGAAACTTTAACCCCCCTACTCTATCTAAATGTAGAAACTAGAATATCACGATGATGTGGATGATTGAGAAAGATGGTTTTGCCAGATAAGATTGAAGTGTATTATTAATAAGGTGACTATTTTCATTTTGGTGAGGACAAAATATTTTTTGTTTTAGTTTAGTTTATTTTTTTTATTTTAAATAATTATTTTTTATTTCATATATTTTTTTAAAAAATTTAAAATTTTTTATACTTCTTAATTATTTATTTATAATTTATTTTTTATAAGTAAAAAAATTTTAAAAAAATTTAAAAAATTCTCAAAAATTTTTAAAAAATATATGACATAAAAAATAATTAATTAATATTAAAAAATCAAAACAAAACAAAAATAATTAAGCTATTATTTACTATTGGATAACTTAGAATTTTTGCCTTTTCAAAACAATGAAATGACGAAGAGAGAAGATATATAAAAAGGGAAAAATAAAAACAAAAAGGAAAAAGATGGAAAGTCAAGTTGATATCTTCGTCCGTATATCTCACCAATCAGACCTGTCGTTGCCGTAACTTGTATACAATTGCCGTAACTTGTATACAATTATTGACGTCAATGTCTTTCGATAATATTATTCCATACTTTCATTTATTCATCCCTTTTCAAACATATTCTATTTTAAAAGAAAATTGATTTTACTTTCTAATATCTTAAATAATTTTAAAATAGTATATCAAAATGACATTAAAAAAGAAATTAAAATGTTATACGGCACTTAATGTTAAAATACATTGTCCAGACAGCAAAATTCGCAGGAGATTGGAAGAATTCGTCGGCAACAAAGTAATCTGCAAAAGAAAGACATTATCAACTTTTAGTTAGATCGGTGGCTTCGGTTAGAGCACTAACGGTTAAATCAGAGAGAACCATTAGCTTTGATTCGCGAGTAAAAGACAATTGTTTTTGTGTTTTGGGTCCATTCAACTTGTTAGGTTGGTCCAAGTCAAATAGAGAGTATCATATGTTCGTTATTAAAATGGGGTCATATGATATTTTTTTAAAAATAAAAATATCACATGACAAAATTATAATGATTATCATAATATCATACATCTTCTTGTAGGTGCCAAACATATTGTTTGTAATCAACATTGTTAATAAAACCTAACCAAACGATTCGACATAAAAATTGATGAACTAATTTGGTCATCGGTCCAGTCATAGGAAAAAATTGATGGTCTATAAAATTGGTCAACGTTGATTAAAGACCGGTGAAAATTGACAAAAATAGGCTTGTTTTGTCTTTAAACTAGTTTTAACCTGGCCGATTATCTCTTAAATCGATCTTTATTTATTTATTTATTTATTAAAAATACATGTGTTATGAATTAAACTCAATACATTTTAACAAAACATAATTCCTCCTCACCAGTAAGATAATTGAATTTGTTAATTTAATTATGTAATGTAATATTTATATAATTTATAAATTGATACAAAAGTGACAAAAAAACTAATTTACAAAATATTTAAAATGTGTGTTGTTTATTATAATATAATATATAAATTAAAATATAATTCGACCCGGTTAAACCACTGATTCGTGAGCATTTGTTTTTATTGGTTTATTGATAGATCTGATTTTTAAAATATCACCAATCAGCACCATTTTAAGATATGATTCTTTTTTTTTTTCCCCACAAAAAAGAATATGTTGTTTCATGAGACACTTAAAAAGAATTACTTTATTTATTTATTTCTTAAAAATAAGATGTATGTAATGTATAGTTAAGCATATTATTATAGTTTGAATTTTAACTTTATTAATTTCGTAGGATTAGATTAGAATATTTGTAATTTTTAATTAAATTAAAAAAATAAATGAATTAAAGTGTGGATGAAGGGAGTATAGTTGGCCAAAAAAGTGTGTCAAGAAATGAGAGAAGAATTAAATGGTGACTCAATTTAATGTGTCTTTTATTGGTGGTGTAATGAGAGGAGAAAATGCGAAGAAAAGAGAGACATGGCTTGTTGGCTTCATGGAAATAGAAAAGGTGAAGAAGAAGACGACATGTATGGGCCCACAATAAGGCCTAGAGGGAGCAGTTGCTATTGGCATGGGGCCAAAATACAAGAGGATGAGAAAGTTTTGTGTGGATCAAAAGGAACGTTCATCCACAGTGAACTTGTACTGTTGCACAATACTGCCCAGGTCCTATTAAGGGCTAATCGGAACTTGTGTTTTTTTAGCAAGAATTTTAAATAAGAATATTAATTTAAAAAATAAATATTAATTATTTATATATAGTTATATAAAAATAATTTTATTAAAAAAATAAATTTATTGTATTTAAATATAAAAATATTTTTATGTAGGTCAAATTATTAAAATGATATATAAAAATATTTTTTATATTGTGTTTAAATTTTAAAAATTATTTTTTTGTTAAAATTAAATTTAAAATTATAAAATATTATTAATAATTCTTATTTTTATTTCTTACAAATAAATTATAAAATAAAATTTATTATTGTAATTTTATTAGAAGTATAAAAAAAAGTATACATAAAATAAACATAAATAAAAATATGTTAATAGTGTAAACATAATTTTTTAATTTAAAATTATTTTTAATTAAAAGTTAAAAAATAACTTTTAAAAAATAATTACTTTTTAAATTTTTATGAGAAACACTTTTAACTAAAAGTAGGTACTAAGCGAAATTTTTTTTTAAAAAAAATTGCTTTTCCCTTGGAAAAGCATTTCCCAAACTCAACTAGTTGCTTAATCACCAACGTCACTGATTTCATATTACTTTCACACAAAAAGTGCTCAAAGAATTTCATATTTGCAATTTTTTTTGAAAAATAAATAATATTTCATAAAAGCTAATAAAACAAAAAATTTGGAGATACGATTCTCATACACATAAATGCTTATAAAATATAAATATTTAATTAAGATATTTAAAATATCAAGGAAGTAATTGATCCATTTTAAATTGCGGTTTTAAGTAGCCGAAGGAAGATAAAACGGAGAGATGAAAAACGCGGTAAGGAGTGTGTGGCGGAGAGAGGATGGCAGAGCTTGTGCCGAAACTCAAACAACTCACCGGGTGGAGGAAAATGTCCGAACAGATGGGCCCCGCGGCATTGAATGCCGTCGTTTATGCATTACGATGAGGCCAATCATGATTATTTTTAAAATTGTCAAACGAGGTGGGCTGGATTTGAGCAATAACCCGCCCCTTAGACAAGGCGGGACAGGCTGAAAAATTTTAACCCGCCCCTCCCCTGGCGGCCAACCCGCCAAAATACTAAAGAAAAATGAGGAATTCGCCATTTTATTCAGGCTAGGCGGGCCTAAGCTAGAATATCCAACCTTTCTCCCGTCCTCATTTCTCAAATCAGAACTCAGAAGGCAATCTGAATTTCCTGTAACAATTGGTACCTGTGCCTTTTTGAAGCTTTAATTAACAAATAATTCTTCTTTTATGGTGCTGCATGTTTAATTTTTACGCATGCTTTGCCTTTAAGAGTTTTTCCCCATTGTGTTCAACTGTTCAAGCATTAATTTCTGGTGTAGAAAGTATTCGAGCATTAATTTGTGATAAAGATTGACTATGTAATAAGTATGGTTTGAAGATAGAGTAAAAGTTACAAATTTTAAATATTAAAATTATGATGGTACAATATATATATTTTGAAATTTGATACAGTTTATGCCTATATAACTAATTTTTTCTTTCTTATGTATAGGATAACTTAGAATTACTGGAGATTAAATTATTAATGAAGATTATCAACATTGTAATTTTTTCTTTCTCATAAATTGTAGTTCTTGTTTTATTATCATTAAAACATGATTCCTATTTGAATTTGTAATGATTATATGTTATTTTTATTATATTTACGATGAATGAATATTATTGTTTTTTAGATTTAAAATGAATAGATGTTATATTTGGTGGATTTGTTTAAAAATAAAGATATTGCATGGGTTATGTTATTTATATAGGCTAAAAAAGGTTAATGACTTACATTTGGTCTTGTAGGCTAATGCTTATTTTTAGCCTTGTAAGTTAAGGTCTATTTATTAACAAACCTAAATAGGCCAACAGGACATGCATATTTAATATATTTTATAAACAGGTCAAATCATGCCTATTTTTTAATCTATAGCAGGCCACAACTTGGTCTAACCTGACCTATTTTTACTCCTACATGTAATCATGTCCTTGGATTGTACTCACTTTCTGTTGTCAAGCTTTTCAAGAGATTTGGAGAGGTTGAAAAACCTGGATTTCTAATCCTTAACAAACATGTACTATATTTTATTTGTCAGATTGAACTTGAAATTCTTAATTTTTTGCATTGTTTAGAAATTATAATCCAATAGATATCAAATTATGATAAATTTAATATTGCTCTATTGTTTAAAATAAAAACTATTTGTTTTATGTATTTATTTTTTTTATACTTATTTTTACATATTTAAATTTTTAATTTTTCACTTATCTATAATTTTTACTGTTGAAAAAAAAAATTTTCTCTAGCCCTCTAAGAAAACTGCTTAGGTCTGCCATTGGACGCATGCATGCCAAAAAAATGAGGAGGCCCATCGTGGCCGTCCAACATGCACTGAACAATTACAATATAACTACACCATATCCGAATCCCTTAGTCACACAATAATTTATCGTTAATGATTCTATTAGATTCATCAAGTGATGAAAAATATTGATAATACTTTCCAAAGTTTAAGGATAAAATTAGCACTAATATGTTATTTAATGTGTTATAAAAAAAATATTCTCCGAGTTAAATGAAGGGTAAGGATTGAGAGTCAATTCAAGACAAGTTCAAGTTTGAAATTCGCAAGACTAACTCATTTAGCCACAATAAAAGTTAATAATAAAAAAAATAGGGTTAATATAACTTTTGGTCATTATAATTTTGCTCAACTTTTATTTTTGTCTTTATAATTTACTTTTGTTCAATTGAATTATTATAATTTCAATAACTTTTACTTTAATCCTTATCGTCAAATGTTCACTTAACACTATTAAATTTATTGTTTACGTGACCAAAATTAATCTATGTGATAAGCTTACATGTATTAATATTTATATCAGATGTCAAGTCATCAAGCCACTTTATAGAAAATGACTTTGTTTTGATTAAGGTCCAACCTCACCAATGACACCCGTGACCCAAGTAGAGCCTCCCTATCATTTCGACTATAACTCCTAAAACAGTGATCATTGCAAGAACGCCAATAACGGGTCCAACCAACCTGTGACCGGTAGGATTTGGATTCCTTCCTTTTTCGGATCTTTTCTTATAATCTTGGCTATCCAATTTATTGGACGGCCAAGATGATGACACATGACATAGTAAAAATTAAGAAGAAAAAAAACTTTTCCACTACTTTCTTTCTTCTTTTGTGCTTTCTTCTTCTGCACTTCCTTCTTTTGCAAAAAAAGAGAGAGTCCCATGAAATCAACTTGTCATGCCCTTTGATTCATCTCAAAGAAAATCTTCATTCAAAAAAAGATCAATGCTTTGTTATTTATAGCCAAAGGTTTTCTGGGTAGTTGTGGATTGTTTATAGATTTTTCTGATTTTAGTGATTACCATAGGAGTTACAGTGGCTACCGCTGTTGCTGGATTATTGGTGGTAATGGGTCATCTTCTTCTTATATGCAATTCAGGGACAAAGAACGGAAAGAGGGTGAACAAAGTACAAATATGTTATTATATAGGTCCACCTCTCCAGAGCTCCTCCGCCATTACAGATTTCAAGCATTCATGGGAGGTGCAAAATGGTTTGAAAATTTTGATAAAAAAACATTAGATCACCAAAAATGAAACTAAAACAAAATTTTCAAAGATCTATGGGCAAGGAACGGAAGTAGAAGAAGGTTAACAAAGTTAAAATATGTTATATATGGATCCACCCCTCTAGAGCCCCTCCACCATTACAGAGTTCAAGCATTCATGGGAGATGCCAAATGGTTAGAAAATTTTGATAAAAAAAATAGTAGATCACTGAAAATGAAACTGAAACAAATTTGTTTTGAAATAGAGAGGACAACGAGCACAGGCCACCCACAATGACTATAGCGAGCCACGACTGACGAGGTAATTCAAACTTTCGAAGATTACCAGCAGAGAAGAAAATGAAGATGAAAGACAAAGAAGAAAATGAAAAAGAATTTTTTTTTTAAATGACATGGCTGCACCAATGATGCAAAGAAAATGAAGGAAAAGATTTGGATCCAAATCCTGGCCAGTATGGGTCGTGTAAGCTTGTTGGGACACTTCAATGGCCAGTGGCTGTTGTCCAATTATTGTGGACATCTCAAAATAACTTCCTAATTTTGGAAAGGTTTCAACTTTGATTCTTTTGAGAATTTAAGCTCTGAAGCAAGACAAAAAGGACAACACTTGATGAACATGAAAACTTTTTAACAATGCAAAGAAAGTCGTCAAAAGCCAACGATCAGGAATTGAATTTTATTTTGGGTTTTCTCTAATTTTACCCAAATTTTAGCGCAAAAAAAGATAAGCTTTTTTGGACGTTGAGGAGTAGGGGTTGTGGTGTTAATAGTAGTAAAGTGCAATTGTTTTATGCAGCTAAAAAGCCAGCGAGGTTGAAGAAGCAAGAATTTTTTCATGGGAGAAGTGGGGTAAGAGACCCAAGAAACCCCTTTTCACATTGAGGTGGCCTTTCTAGGGACTTTCTTTCTTCTAATGCAGTCTCCAAAGAACCAGTTACAAGAAGTCTTGTGCAGCGAAGCCTTTGAACAACATCTCATCTCATGTATCAGTATCCAACACATCACGGAGCAGGGGCGAGGACGAAAGAGGTCGAGTCTTGTGACCTGAGGCATGATGACCTGTTGCTGACATGTCAAGTACGTCATGTAAATTAATTTTAATTATGTAAATAATAATTTAATATTGTTAAATGATATTTAATTATAAAAATTAGAGTGAAAGTTATTAAAATTATAAAGATTTAATTGTATGAAATTAAATTATAAATATTAAAATAAAAGTTGAGTAATAAAATTATATTAACCTAAATAAAGGATTGGAGTTTGAAGTTAATAAAATAAAAAATTCTTTTTTGATTAAAAGTTGAAGGTCATTTTTTTGTTTCAAAAAGTGTTAATTTCTATTTTTTTTCTTTTATTCTTTTATCAAACAATAAAAAGTTAAGAAAGTCAAATTAACAATATAAGAAAGTCAAATTTAGAGTGCGTCTAGGAGGGCTTAATTCCAAGGAAAAGAAACTCCAGAAGCAACAGATATAATTGTTTGGATGAGTTTTTAGAAATTAGAAATTGTGATTTTTTTAATTTTTAAAAAAATCAAATTAAAAAACTTTTTAAATAAATATATTTTTAAATATTTGACAAATTTTTTTAAAAATATTTTTATATATTATTTTTAATAATTTTACATATTCAAAAATATTTTTATATTTTTATATTCAAACACAATACATTTACATTTTGAATAAAAAATTTTTACATAACTATATTTAAACATTAAATACTTATTTTTTAAAAAAAATTATTTTTACTATTTAAAAATATCAACTCATCCAAACCGTTTATTACTTCTACTAAATTTTTCATTGTCAAAATCAAATAAATATGATTAAGAAATTTTCATCCAAATACTTGAGATTTTTGGGAAATGTGATGAGATAGAGGGTTGAGTTAACAACTTAATACACACAAATAATTGAGTGTGTAAATTGATTTTGTGTGCACTTGCCACGCCAGAGCCTTAAAACATAGAACAAAAAATATTATTCACCTTAATTGCAAATTATTAAAATCAATTAATATAAAAAATAATTAAAAGAATCGATTAATATTGAATTTATTCTTAAAAAGGTAAAATAAAACTTTTTTCTAAATATAATTATTTTAACCGATTATGTGAATGAAATAATTGGGACAGGAAAGAGTAGGTCCCAACCCATATCGCGCGAGTGACGTTATGATTCCTTACTCCTCACTCCTTAGGTACAAAAAGGAACGAGAAATCTGAAAAAAGAAAGGGCAAAGTTGAGACAAGGAGAATCTGCATCCAGCCCAGAGAATCACCGCCCTTTAGTTTGAAATTTGAAAAGAATTAGGAGAAAATTTATAATAATATCCTAATATTAAAAAATTAAATATTACTCTTATAAATATTTTGATATAAATAATTTTATTTTAAATATTAGTAACTAATTTAATTATTTTAAAAAATATATAAATAACAATAATAATATAATACCATAATACTAAAATTATATTTAAATATATATGTTTTTTAATTTTTTTTAAGTATTGTGTTTAATCCTTTTTAAAAATTTTTAAAATATTTTTCTTAAAATAAAAATAAAAATATATATAAACACCTAAATACGTCCAAATATAACTTTACCAACCAACTTTCTCTTCTTCCCTACAAATGTCAACACCAAATCACCAATATCTCCAGAAGTCCAAATGCAAAATTAGGTATTTTTATTCTTGAACTTATAACTTCATCGAATCACATTCTTTTCAAACTTATCCCTTAGCCATCAACCCAAATATATGATGTGTAATTAAACATAACGTCAAATTTTATTTATTTTTAATTTTTTTGGAGCATATTTTTTGGTACCATTTTTTTTTTTGTGTGCATTTTGATATCATAATTAAATGAACTAATTTTTAATCATTAAATAAAACTTGAATTACTGTTAATAGTAAATTATGTTTAAATTATTATTAAACTTTTTCTTATTTTGTATTATATAATTGGATATTCAATTATTTATCAAAACAATATGTAGCATTGATACCCATTAAAAAAGTCCTATTTTTTGGTCAGATTATAAAGAATTTTTTTTATAAATTTTTAGTCTTTATTTTTGGATGATTTGTTTTTTTAAATTCCCATATACCAATTAGGTAGCATATTTGACCCGTTATTATCCTGATTTGCTTTTTTAAAACTTTTTCTCTAAGATTTTCGACGAAGATAAGGAAAACCAAATCACACCATCATATCATAAACCAGAATCTATTCCTGCTTGCTAATGCGAATAAAGTATCCCTGAAAAATTAATATCTTCACTTTAATTTTATTATTTTTTCATAACAGAAATTATAAATATATTTTAATATTGACTGAATTACTGTTATCATGTTTAAAAAATTTTGAAAATTCTCAATTTGATCATTTAATAAAATTTTTAATTTAATCCTTTAATATATATACTTATATCTTAAAAAAATCTTTTAAAGATTAAATTAAAAAAACTGTTTAAATGACATTTTATAAGACAAAATTACATACTGAAAAAAAATTGAAAATTGAAAAATATTTTAAAGATAAAAAAAATATTCGGTCTATAATTGTTTTTTATTTTTACAAGTTTTTTACAAATCATATATATGTTTGTTTGAAGAATATATATTTTAAAAATATAATTAAGCTACGTAAGAAATTTGAACACCTATTAAAATTTTCAAATAGAAAACTACTATTTAATGTTATAATATCTTTCTTTATTTTATTTTAATAGTGATAAATTTATACTAATATATATAATTGGACTTTGGAGTTTCTTTCACCAATATATCAATTTTATCATAATATTCCTAAATTAATATTGAATTGTATTCTCACATACTCTTAATATTTTAGTAAATTCATAAAAATTTTCATCATCAACTTCCACTCTCTTAAAAAGTGAATAGAGGTATAACTCTTTGTAAAATTAAAAAACTTTACTCCTATATTTTATAAGTATTCATGATCTAAAAAATAAAAAAATAAAAAATTTAAACAATATTAAATTAATTCTTTTTAAAGTAATAATAAAAAAAGAAATAAAAATGTAAATTACCATACATGTTAAAATATTAGTATTTATAATAATGTTTCAAACATTTTATTAACTACAATACATAGTAATTGACTAATTGTTATCATATTTCTATCAAATTATATTTTACATAATTATTTGCAATATTTTTTTCAACATTTACAGCATAATAATTTTAAAAAGGTCACATTCCCATGCAGAATCTTAATAAGAATTGGGACTCTCACACAATAAAGGAAAAAATGTGACTCTGAAAAGGAATATATTCCTATTCTGAATAACAATTTTTCAAGGTATATATGCTGATATTATTCACCTTTGGGATCTATTAGCCTGAGAGTACAATAACCAAACATTAATCGGGTTAATCACACCCTTTTTGTCTTACTTTTATTTGGAAAATAAAAAATAAAAAGAATTGAAATATTAATAAATCCCTTCAAAAACACTTATACATTATTAAACTTTATTTATTTATTTCCTTCATCCCCTCAAAATCTTAAAATTTCTTAGGCTATCTGGTTGGTGAATTTTCTCAAATAATTATATTAAATATGTTAAGATTATGTTTAATATTTGTTATTGAAATTTTAGGGTTAAGATTTTAAGAAATAAATTCAATGTTTTTTAAATAAAAAATATTGCAATTGAACAATGACAAAGTGATTTGGCTGAATGTTTTCACTAACATATTATTCAAATCCATTCCCTATTTTTAACCCAAAAATAATTCATTTTTTGTTTGATATCAATGAGAATCGTTGAAAATTTTGAATTCTTTTGTATTGAACATTTTATAAAAAGGAATTAAAAAAAACTTGACTTTGAAAAATTATTTTAATAAATAAAATGACAAAGAAGAAACTATCAACTTACACAAGCAAACGTCAATGCCTATTAAATTCAAAATTCAAAATTTTTTTATAAAATTATTTAACTATAAAAATAAAAATAAAAATTATTATAATTATAAAGATTCAGTTAGATAAAATTAAACTATAAAAATTAAGTAAAAATTATAAAAATAAAAAATTATATTAACCTTGCTTTATATATATATATATATATATATATATTATTTGAAGGGTAAAACTAATATGAATTTGATAATAATAACTCTTCTTAAAAATAGGAAACAATTTTAAATCCAAAACTTTCCCCAATATGATTGAAAATTCTTAAAATGGCCCCAATGTGTAAGAGATGGACCAAATAGCATATGCTCCACGTGCCCTTTTGATTCCGTGCTGTCCCGCCTTCATAAAGAATATCCATTGCAAGAGTCCTTTCCAAGTGTGTGAGGTCTCTCTCTCATCTCTCTTCTTTCTCTCTCTATCTTCCTTACACAACTACTGTACGATGTTAATCAGTCTAAATTCAAAGGCTGCACCTTTATATTATGCTCGCATCCTTGCATCATGAACTCTACTTAACTCTCTATAAATCCCTCTCTCTCTCCTCCTTTCCTTTCAACAGCTAACACATCCTCTTCTTCACCATCTTGTTCATACCCTCCAAGCTGTGTTAGATTTCATCGTTTTCAATCTTTTGGAGCAAAACCCATTGATCTTTACTGCAAAGAAGTACGATTGTGTTCTTTCAGGGTCAAAGATTGTGAAAAGTAGAAAATTTTTGGCTCTCGAATCTAGCAATATGACCATTGCAGAGATTAATTTACACAAGGAGGAGGAGGAGGAGGAAGAGGGACCTCCTGCTTTGCTTGACTTTGAGAACAATTCAAGGCCTCGTCGAATTGCTCTCTTCGTTGAGCCTTCTCCATTTGCGTGAGTCTCTTTGTTTGCTTATTTGCTCTTCATTGTGCATAATTTACATCGTATGATGTGGAATGTTTAAAATCCCTTTACATCTCTTTTTCTCTTCTCAATTAGGACCTTGTTGAGTTTCAATTTTTGGATAAATGACTTTCCTTATTGTTCCGTCATTGTTGACTCCTTGAGTCTTTGGCATTTAATGAATTGACTCTAATAGCATGAGGTTTAATGTCAAAAGCGATAGACTTCTGTTTGCTTTATTAAGTTGGAGGACGTCATTAATTTGTTTAATACTGCTTAGCAGTGTCGGTAAAATATACTTTCTACAATCAATAGTAAAAGAAGAAAATCAATTAGGAGTGAAATACTTTGGGGGTTCATTATGTTACTCAACAACGTTAATCACTCAGCCTTTGCATATGCTACTGTTGTGAAGTTGGATTTGATTGGTGTTCTCTTTTCTTGAAATTGAGATTCCCTAAATTAGGTGAATTTGTTCTTCATGGTTTTTTTTTTTTTTTTCTGAAGTCCTTGCTTTATCATGTAATTGAGCTAGATATGTAGTTATCTGTTTTGAAATTTTCTGTGTGTTTGTTCCGTAGTCTTATTATTAGAAAAGTGGCATCTTAGTTATTGTGTTCAGTTGCTTCTCAGACTTAAGTGAATTTTTGGGTGCCAATTCTAGGGTCGAATCTAGTTTGTCCATCTGTAACCTTGCATTAATTCTATGCAATGCTGATGAACAACCATTCCCATATTTTCATGATTCTGCCTGTACTACAATCCCAATAAGATTGCACTACGGGTGGCCTAATTCACGTGTGACGTGAGCTCTTCATTTTAAACAGAATATCTATTAAGAACTATATTTATTTTGCAGATATGTCTCGGGATACAAAAATCGGTTTCAAAATTTCATTAAATACCTACGTGAAATGGGAGACGAGGTAACTTCTTCTGCTCAGTTTATTTTCTATGTATGCATGTGTTTATTCTTCTACATTTGGTCAATTATTGGGAGAAAAGCTGGGAATGGATAGCTCCAGCTCCTTCATATGAAGATATTAGTGTAAATAGTGCAGGTTCTAGATGTACGCTGCTGTAAAATTATTCATCATAACGAGCACGACCAATTTGGTGTTATAATAAAATTTTCTCAATTAAAAATATTTCGTTTGATTTTTCTGGATTTATTAACACTTTTAGCTGCTGTTTTTTTCAATATTGAAACTAAACTTGATTGATGTAAAGTTCATTCTTGCATTAGGAATTCCTAGCTGAAGTTGCGTTTGGGTTAATTAAAATCAGCTCATTTGAAGTTTTCAACACTAATGTGTCATTTCTGAAATCATCTTATCATGGCAAACAAATAATTGACTTTATTTGTGAATGCCTGTAGGTAATGGTTGTGACAACACATGAAGGAGTGCCCCAAGAATTTTATGGAGCCAAAATTATTGGATCCCAGAGGTTGTTAAAATTACCTTGCTTAGTTATTTAGCTCAGTTTTCTCTTCATCATCATTGCTCTCTTCTGGTAAACTAAAATTGTTGTTTATGAATCATAAACTTGGTTTTATTGACTCATAAAGAGCTTACTTGTTTCTAAAATTCATCCATTGCTCATATTTATCAAGTTTCATTCTTCTACCTACCCATGTTTTGCTACTATATGTTGTGCATTTATTTGTAAATTTCACTAATAAATAATGATGGCACTCATAGTATCATCACTTTCTTATGATATTTGACTTTTTGACACGTATTTATAGTTTTTCTAGTTACTTATAAACTAAAATTGTTGTTCATGAATCATAAACTTGGTTTCTTTGAGTCATGAAGAGCTTACTTGTCTCTTAAATTTAGCCATTGCTCACATTTATCAACTATCAGTCTTCTACCTTCCCCATATTCTGCTGGTATATGCTGTGCACTTATTTGTAAATTTCACAATATGTAATGATGGAACTCATAGTATAATCATTTCCTTATTATATTTGATTTTTTGACATGGGTTTATAGTTTATCTAGTTGAATGATATGTACTTTAAAGGTATGGTTGGACCGCTGTGGCTTTCTACTAAGCATTTTCGTTTAATATAAAAAAAAATGAAAAATGCAGCTTCCCGTGTCCCTGGTATCAGAAGGTACCCCTCTCCTTGGCATTTAGTCCAAGAATAATTTCAGAGGTTGCGCGGTTTAAGCCTGACATAATACATGCATCATCACCAGGCATAATGGTTGGTCAACAATTCCTGTTCCTTTGTTTATTTCTTTTGGGATTATAAGACATGTTATAGTGATAGACTTATTTGTCACACATCTGACAATGGCTGAATTTCAGGTTTTTGGTGCTCTGGCCATTGCAAAACTTCTGTCTGTTCCTATTGTCATGTCCTATCATACCCATGTACCAGTGTAAGTTACATCCATATTCTGATTTCTTAATGTTCTTCACATTTGAGACAGCCTCGCATTCCCACTTATTGCTGATCTTTTTTCTTTTTCAGGTATATTCCAAGATACACTTTTAGTTGGCTGGTGAAACCCATGTGGTTGGTCATAAGTATGTATCTTGCTTTCTTATTCCAATTTTGACTCTCTTAAGTTTTTTAAGCACAACATAATTTTTTTTGCTGTTTTATATAGAATTTCTTCATAGAGCAGCTGATCTGACATTGGTGCCATCAGCTGCCATTGGGAGGGATCTCCAAGCAGCTAGAGTGACAGCAGGTAAACATTAAATATCCCTTATCTAATTAGTTGGCTTCCAACTATGGTCAATTGATAGCAGCAGGTAGGCATAAGCATCCCTTGTTATTCCTTTGTCGATGCAGCAACATTTTGACTTATTTGTTTCTCTTGTTGATGCTCAGCTAACAAGATTCGTCTCTGGAACAAGGGTGTTGATTCTGAGAGTTTCCATCCCCAATACCGCTCACCTGAAATGCGTTTAAGATTGAGGTGGGAACCTTTTCTCTTTTCTTCCATATACACATTTGATATAATGGGATTTCATCTCAATTTTAAACATTCGTGTCAAACAGCAATGGTGAACCTGATAAACCCTTGATAGTACATGTTGGACGACTTGGAGTTGAGAAGAGTTTGGACTTTCTCAAAAGGTGTGAAGTCTTTATTTATCTTACTTGAGACTCTAAAGAGTATTACATGCTATTAGTCTTGAAATTTGCCTAAGATGGAGTTGTAGACAAGCTTTTTCTGGCTGGTCCTAAAATCCAGAATATAGACTGAGAGTCGTGAAATCTTCTTAGTTGATTATATATATACTGAAGCTTAAAGATCGTTAAAACTTTTTTAAGATGCTTCCTAGCTGTTCACTATGACTTGTTATAAGCTTTCTGTTACTTATTCATACCATACCACAAGAGATGTCTAGCATGGTAATATGAATATCTATATACTGCCTTTGACATTTGAAACACATAATTTGGCAGGCTCATGGATAGGCTTCCTGAAGCACGAATTGCTTTTATTGGAGATGGGCCATACAGGTAATTTACTGTCACCTACTCAGCTTTCTCTTTCTGTTGAAGTGCCTGCCATCTTTGACTTCTAACTATTGACTTTCTCCAAATAGATTTTTGAATATTCTACCCTTTTACCCTTCATCTCTTGCACTTTGGACTATGAAGTTAGTGAAACTCAGCTGTCCCACTTGTCATACTTTTTTCCCAAATGTCTCTTCCATCTGTAGATAAAGCAATGCATCCAAATATTATTATAGTTTTTGGCAGTTCTTACAAATGTGGCTTCTTAACTGACAGGGAGGAGTTGGAGAAAATGTTTGATGGGATGCCAGCAGTATTCACAGGGATGTTAGGAGGGGAAGAACTCTCTCAAGCATATGCCAGTGGTGATGTTTTTGTGATGCCTTCGGAGTCTGAGACACTTGGGCTTGTTGTTTTGGAGGCCATGTCTTCTGGGATTCCTGTAGTAGGAGCACGGGCAGGTGGAATTCCTGATATAATTCCTGAAGATCAAGAGGGCAAGACTGGCTATCTCTATAATCCAGGGGATCTTGAAGACTGCTTGAGCAAATTAAAGCCCCTGTTGCACAACAAAGAGTTGAGAGAAACCATGGGCCAAGCTGCACGCGAAGAAATGGAAAAGTATGATTGGAGGGCAGCCACACGAAAGATTCGCAATGAAAATTACAATGCTGCCATTTGGTTCTGGCGCAAGAAAAGGGCTGAACTGTTGAGACCTTTACAATGGCTGGCTAAACGTATTTTCCCATCGCCAGAAGTTAACCACAGGTGATGCAAATACATCTTCCAAGCTTAGGCTGCTTCCTTGCAAGCTTACTTTGGCTCCAAAGAAGCCTTATATGGGATAAATTTGTGATTGATATTTGATCGAGTGTATTGCATTCATTTGCTTGTATATAATGGAATATAAAATATGGTGGTTTGAGCTGTACTTTGTGCCATTATAAATTGGGATTAAATTTGAATGTTAATTCAATTCAAGTAATGCTACTTACGCAAATTTCATTCACAAATTATGCACAAACTACTGAGGTGGTTGTATCTAAATTGTAGTGGCCCCACTTAATATTTTGTTGTTGTCAAACTCAAATGTAGTAGTAACCTCAGCAATTTGTGCACAGATTGTGAATGAAATTTGTTTAAGTAGCATTACTCATTCAATTCAGACTATATGACTATAGCATCAAGCATGCATCATCATATGCAACATACTCCACAAAATATTTGACTTTCTGATATTGTGGTGTACAGGACAATAACACAAGGTGCCAAGAACAGTTAGCTGGAGAATGGATTGACATTCAAAAGCACACACCTGAATGAGCATAACAAAAACCTGGATGATCAAAAGCAAGGCACCAATTGCTAAATATACAAGCTTCTATTGAATAAGAGTGGAACTGTCATTTTGGAGGGAGCCTGGCTAAAAGGAGAGGAAATTGTTTAAAGTGGAGCCTGATAGACTTTTAAGATATGGAAGAAAATTTCAGTATTATGTGTTGATTAAATTGGCATTGCAAAACATCTTGTGATGGCTAACATCACAAGTGATTTTAATTGGAACCACAAATGTGTAGGTATCATTTGATGTACCTATTGATAACCTTGAATGGTATTATATTTTGCACCTATAAGCGTCAGCACTTTTAGTATGAATTTGTAAGAATGGAGTAAATCTAAGATAGGGGTGTTTGTCTCAAATTTTTTTCCTGAATTAAGCATATTTGAACTAAGTCTGATCGTTGGATAGATTTTTAGGTTTTAATTTATACAAAAATTGGTTGGCTTCAAACTCTGACCCATTAAAAATTAACTAGTCATGATCAGGTCCAATTTGAGCACACAAAGGCTTTGTTCAAGTGGTGCTTCCCCTGGCCATAAGTGCCAGGGCGTCTTGATGTATTTTGTATTTGGGTTGGCTACCTCACTCCCCCTTTCCTCCCTTAATAGTCTCCCCACTGGAGTCTACTCTGAACCCAAAAAAAAGTTGTCTTGAATATCCCTGTTGCAACTAGATGACTGAAACTTGCATAATTTGCTATTAAATATCCTGCCTCAAGTGTATAAACTCAGTGAAGCTCAACAAAGGGTGGCGAATATTTGAGGCTAGAAGGGGCCATCCTTTGAACAAATTCATATACCACCATTAGGGGTGAAAATAGTCCAGGCGATCTATCAGGGACCTATAACGTGGTCTATTTAACAATTTAGGCTAGGTCAAAACTTTTATAGGTCTACAGGTCGGCTTATATTTATTTTTATAATTAAATATTTTTTTATAATTAAAATATCTAAAAATAAGTATTGGTTTACATTTGACCTTATAGGCCAAAGCCTATTTTTGGGTTGGTAGGCCAAGGCCTATTTTTGGCTTCTTTCTTAACAGACTTAAATAGACCAACATACCAATTCAATTTTATAGGATTTTATAAACAGGTCAAGGCAAGCCTATTTAGGCCAAACTCAAGTTATAACTTTACCATGCAAACTTGGTCTATTTTAGACAAGGCCGTTCCTATTTTCACACCTAACTACTATAACAATTGAAGTCCAACCCAAAACTTTGAAGTGCCAAGAGAAAGCCCTATAAGAGTTGAAGTCGAAGACTCATTTAGTGCTTGTAGCCCATTTGATTGGTATTGCTATGGTTATCCTCATCCAAAACTCTCCTGTATGTGTCAAGAACGTGTGGCCATACTAGCGTTAATGAATTCCTTCGTATAGTTCCTTGGGCTCTCTTTCTCAGAAGCTAACCTCTGCAATTTTCTTTTCTTACAAACAACTTATGCTTGGACTCATTTGGTCCCTCCCCATTTGTTTTTTTTTTTTTCTTCTTTTGTCATTTGGTTTCTATTATGGTTTGAATTCGCAACTCTTAATTTTAGAGATGATTATAATACCACTGAGTCAAAAAGTGATTGTAGGAATGTTGTAATCTAAACAGACAATACTTTTCAAAGGAAAATATATAACCAGAAAATAAAAAAGAAGAAACAGAAAAGAAAATTAGATGGGAAATTAGGTGCTAATATAGCAAATAGAAAGGGACAAGGAAATTGACAGAAAGGAGTGGATTCAATGAAGGAAATAACTAGAAAACCTGTCAAAAAGTAGAATCCAGGAAGCAGGGATGGGGGGTAGAACTGGGGTGCATCAGTTAAATGAATCTCCTCTCCTAAAAATTAAAAACCCAGAATTTGATAGATGCAATTGGATTTGGTTGTTTCGTGTCAGTCTCATTGGACCCATTCCTCTTCACTCCATACATTCACAGCCATTCTATTACGTCTCCATCACACACCTACACTTTCTTACTTTAATTTTAATTCGTTCTTTCCTTTTCCTTTCATAATTTTGGTTTATACAAAACTTGATTTCTTTAAGAGTTGAGCCTTATGTATCTCAACACCCTTACTTCATAATTCATCGGTACAGTTTAAGGAGTCCACTCCCTTTTAGAGAAATATTACTAATATTAACTCTACTCACAAACTTCTTACAAATTCACTTTATATCATTATACATGTTTTAAAATAATTACTCTCTTCTTACATGGCCATGCTTTTTTTTTTTTCCTCTTACTTTATAAGAAGTTTGTGAGACTTATGTGAAATTAATATTTCTCGTAATTTTATAACTCATTTAAAAATAAGTAATTTAAATCCAATTCATTCAACTCAAGCGATATATGAGCTTAACTCGAGTTAAACTATTATTTTAAAATTATTTTAGTATTTTATGACATAATTTTATGATTTAAAGTTATAAAATTTACAATTGTAAGTTTATTATTATCTTTATGAATTTCTTTAATTAATTATTACTTAGAATATTATAATTTAATAAAAGGTTTATATATATATATATATATATATATATATATATATATTACTTTTTTGTTGAACAATTAACTCATATAATTCACCAAAAATAATTTGTATTGATAATCAGGTGAAACATGTTAGTGAAAAACTTAAAGATTTGATCAAGATTTGATCAATTTGAGTGTAGAACCATTCTAATTAGCCATTTAAATCGGAAAAAGGATCGATTTGTCAAATTATTTGTCTCAATGCCTAGTCTAAGTCTACGTTCCAATAATAACACTAATTCTATTCATTAAAATTATAAATTAAAAACACTCCAACTTGTTAAGGCATGAACTTCAGCATCCACGCTATTGTGGATTTGTCTTCGCGTTGAGAGCGATTTCCTAATATCGAACCCTTATCACTTTAATGATAAAAAGACCTTGGTACCACTAAATATAACATGTATTATGATCTTATGATCAATACATCTTATACTTTTATTATGTAACAATTAATTAATATATAACGGAGACATGTTTTAACAAATCATGGCATTTCAAATTCAAGTGTCCCCCTCACAATTGAATCCATCACCTATTCCTAAATCCATCCCATTCATCAACCACTCTCTATCTCACATCCTTTATCCACAACTTTATCCTCCAACCCCCCAAATCTTCGCCTATCATTTATTATTTTTTCTCTAATTTTAAATTAAAAATAAAATAATCAAAAGCTCCTTTTCTCTGTCGGAAAACTCCAAAATACCCCTTTCCAATTCAACATCATCTCCCTTTACCTTTTGTTATTCGTCACGTGGAGAGTGAAACCTTCCATTTATAACTTGGCCCCACCATTCCAGCGTTGACCATCAAACGACCGTGGAAAACCCAACGTCCTGTCGGTTTCCCTTCGCTATTGTTTCGTTTCATTGCTACTTTAGTAATTTTCACAGAGTCCTGAGACTGACTACCGTGTGATCACTCACACGATTGGCGTTACGTACTGCATAAACTCCATGTCGTTTTCTAGCCCCGCCATTGTTTCAGGCGCCAAAACAACCTCCAAATCAACGCTCCCGTTCCCTTCCCTACCTGGAAACGCTGAGATTTTCCCGTCAAACTTGTTCGCCTTCCCGCTCCGAATCGCCAAGGGCCGGCCCCACCCGAAATCATTGTCGTACATGGGAAAACGCGGAGAGCTACCCATGGTGATCGATGCACCGTCGAAGTTCCCTAGCGGGAACAACCTCGGCGCCTTCTCCCAATCCTCTATGCCGCGTCGCACCGTAGCGTCGTCATGTGCGACTACGTTTTGGTGGATCAGATCCGCACACCAGCCCAGATCCTGAGCAAGTAACTGCCCGACCTGAGCAACGGTTGGGATACTCTGAATTCCGTTGCCGAAGTAATAAGGGTTCATCTTCGGCTGCAGACGAGGGCGGCAGTTCACCGCCATACGAAACGTCGACGTTTTGGACGGGTCTAATTTCCTGGCACGTGTCACCGAACGCCACAATTGAGCAGATAACGACTGAAACGACGATATCACTTCCGTCCCGCTCATTAACAAGTTCCCCGAAAGGGGCATTATCTTGCCGTTTCTCCAACTGCCGTTACCGTTAGCTTGCTTTCCCACTACCTCCATATAATCCGCGAAACCGTTCCCGCCATTGGCTCTGAGCTTCAGTTTCTGAATTGCTTCTCTGCTGAAATGGAAGACCCTCTCCCGCAAAGGCGCTTGGTCGTCGAATGTGACCTTGGGACCACCGGCGGGGACTTTTAGAACAGCAGAGGAGTTGAAAACGGTATCCCGGGTGAAGTCCGGCGACTTTGATATCTTCTTCGCTCCTTTGCAGATCTCAGCAAAGGTATTAAAAAAATGCCAGAATGAAGTCCCATCGGCGACGGCATGGTTGACAGTGCAGCCGATGAAGACGCCGTCCACGAGCTCGGTGACTTGGACGGCGGCGAGGGGGAGGTGGTGGCCGGAGTAAGAAATAGTCTTGCTATAGGCGAAGAACTCCTTGAAGGAATTGGGCACATCGATGAGAGTAGGAGAGTAAATGGAGCTGAGGGCGAGGTGTTTGGCGTTGGCGTGAATGAAGTCGACGCCGGCGTCGTTGCAGAGGATATGGACGTATCCATGGGAGTCAGTGAAAAGGCGGCCGGCGAGGGCGGGGAAGTGGGAGAGAGCGAGGGAAAGGGAGCGCTTGAGGAAGAGGAGAAGGTCTTGGAAGGAGAAGGGTGGAGGAGGGAGTAAGATACCCTTTTGGATGTAATGGCAGGAGAGCATGGGGAGATCAGAGACAGAGAGCTTGAGGGATTTGAGGGTGGAATTTTGATGGGGGAAGATGGTGCATCTGGAGATGATGGTGGTGGAAGAAGAAGGCATTTTTGGAAGAGAAGAGAAGAGAAGAAAAGGTACAGTTATAGTTGGAAGTTGGAAGTTGGTTCCAAAGAGAAAGGGGAGAGGGGGGTTTATATACAGGGAGGTGTGGGGGAGGTGGGATTGGATTCATGCATTTGGAAAGCAAGGTAGTTCGGCTATTCCCTCCTCTGTACAATTTGGAATGTTTCTTTTCAAATTTTTTGTTAAAATAAATTAGGAAAGTATGGGGTGACGTGGCTGAACAAATGCAGTAGGGAGTTAATTAGAGTTAGGTTGGCTTTTTGACGGGTCGGACCTAAAAGTTTTTTTGTTAAAAAATTTTAAAAATTTTAACCTGACCCTAATCTTATAGGGTTACAGAGTTAAAAGAATTTTAACGGTCAAAATATTAAAAAATTAAAAAATTATAATTATATAAAATTTTTACATATAATAAAAAAAATTAATCTATCATAAATTTAATCTCCTAAAAAAATTTAAAGACAATAGCATAAAATTAAAATTAAAAGGATTAATCAATCATTCTCAATAATTATATTTGAATATTGTTTAGATTAAATTTGGAATAATTGTTAAGTTGTCACTTTTTTCTTCATCCACAAAGCATAAATTATCATAAAAGTTAATAACAATAATGAAAATAAAAAAAATTGAATAAGTTTAAAGTTAATAAGTTTACCATTATAAACAAAATCATGTAACCAATTACGGGTACATATGCACAAATACTAAAAGCCGATTAACTAGACATGGTAGGGATTTGAATACTTAGTATATTACATGAAATTCTTAATAATTTTGAAAATCGATGTCTATGATCATTCTAATATTATAAATTATATAAATCTTTAAAAAAATGAAATTCAAGTTTTGACTCATCCAAATAAAAACATTATTGAGACTTCTCATTATTTTTCACATATTAACTCTCAAATAATACCTACTCTTATTAATCATCTATTATTTCAAGCACAATGACAAAAAAATTCAATTAACCAATTAGTTATATAACTTATATTACATGCTATTAAAAAAAGAACATAAATTAAAATATATAAGGACTTAAAAGATTAAAAACTTACATCAAATACATCCTTCAATAAACACTCAATTTCTCATACTTACATGAAATAAGTTAGAAGTGAGAAATGGAAAGTGAAACTTAAAAATAAAGAGGTTTTGTAAAAAAAAAAAAAAAAACCCTATAGGGCTAACCCGGTTCATCAAGGACTGAGCCATGTAGGGAGAGCCTTAAATGAGCGGGGCTAAAAATAATCCTGATATTTTAGGACCTGTTTTTTGACTCTCAACTCACCCTAACTCTTGAAAGGGTAAAATTGACCCGTTAGACCCGACCCTAATTGACACTCTAATGAGAAGTGAGAAGACACACATGAAAAAGGTCTCTAACTATTTATTCATAATTAGCACCTGCTTTACAAATTTCTTATACAACTGAATGTATTCTTATAAAAAAAATTTTCTCAAATATTATTATGAAACATTATTTTAGAATAATTTAAAATATTAAAAAAATTTATAAAACACCATTATAAAATATAATATATCTAAAATTACCCAATAAAATGAAGGGTAAATAGATATTTTAGTTCTTTAATATATTACTTATACTAATAAAGTCATTCAAAATTAAAATATCTTCCCAACTCTAATTATATTTTAATTGTTTTTTTATTAACTTAATTTACTGCTATGAATTAATAGAATTGAAAATATAAAACAATAGATTAATCAAGTGTAAACATAATATTTAATAGTCACATGAATAATGCGTTATTTTATGTTATTAAATTCGTTAATTCTATGTTAATTAAAGAAAATGTCTCTCTTATTATGTTACTCACGATTCACGAACTTCACAATTTTATTACATGTCATATATTAAGAGATGGTTAAGACTTTGAATTTTATTTTTAATAAGTTTTTATATTTATTTATAATTTATTTATTATATAACAATTTTATCTAATAATTTTTGTCTACTACTGTCTGTTTTGTTTGTTTGTTTGAAATATCTGTATCGGCTGAATCGCCGTATTGACCGAGTACTCCGTACATACGGGCAGCGTATTGACTATGGAGTTATAACTTGAGAGTTGAGATGCAGTGAATGGTGAAGAAGCATCGTATTTGGCCTGTGAAGTGTAAACGCAGAAAAAACGGCACTGTGGGGCTGGGGCAACCCCACAAGATAAGATTTTGACTATAAATAAACGTCATCAACATTTTTTAAATTAATACACTCTTTGAATCTCTCAATTAGCTTCATTACTTGCTCAAATTTCATTATTCGAGTATGTTGTATTTATTATTTGAGGAAAGGAAAGGCTTCCTCCTATTATTTCACTCATATACAAGGGCAGAGGCAGTTTTTATTGGGAGCTAAAAGATTTTTTTAACTGTAAAAATTATCTAAAAATAAAAAATAAAAAATTTAAATATGTAAAATATATATATATATAATTAAAAAAATAAATATAAGAATAATATTAAATTTATTATAATCTAACATTCATTGAATTATAATTTCTAAAAAACTATTAAGAATTTTAAGTTTAAAATCATCAACAAAATATAATATCTATTTGACTGGAAAATGCAGTCTTGATTTCTCAACTTCCACACGCTCTTCGAGAAGCTTGACAATAGTACAGTATAAGGACAAAGAGTTGTGTATAAAAGAATAGGGGGGATTCTAACATGAGTAGGATGAGTAGGTTTTATAATTTTTTAAATTTATATATTTAGTTTTTAATTTTTTTTATAATTTTTATTTTAAGAAATAAGTTAAAAGAATATAAAAAAATTTGAAAAATATTAAAAACATTACATAAAACATTAATCAAAAAATAATTAAAAAAACAAAATAAGACAACTAAAAAAAATAAAAAAAAAAGACTTTTGATTATTTTTTCATTTTTTCAAAATTTTTTAAAATTCTTTAAACTTATTTCTTAAAATAAAAATTATAAAAAAAATTAAAAAAACTTCTCAATTAAATTTTAAAAAATATAAAAGCTACCCCTGAGTATTGCTACTCAGGGATAACATAGCATTCACCGAAGAATATTGAAAAGATGAGAGAATTGACTTTATTGTAATAAATTATGTGTAAGATCCTATTATTTTATTAGATGTACTATAACTATGATATGTTTTGCATGGTATTTATTTTATTTAAATTTATTATTATTATTTTATTTAAAATTTTTAATTATTATTTTGGAATATTTTATTTTAATATAATATAAAATTAAAAAAATGTCATGAAATAAATTAAAAAAGTTTTAATTAAAAAATTAAAGTCTTTTTTAAAAATAAATATTTTAATTTAGGAACTAAATTATAATAATTTTAATTTAAATATCAAATATTACTTTATATTAATAAAATTTTACAACCTTTTAAGAGGCTACAGCCCTAAGTCCTAAGCCCCAACTCCTCTTTGCACTCATATATCATTAAGGGGTTAACATTTATAACCTATTTGTTTGGGCTTATTTTGAGAATAAGTTATTTATTTTTAAAAAATAAGTCATTTGAATAAAAATATACCTATTTGTTTGGACTTATAGAAAATGGATAAGTTAATGAAAATAGAGAAAACCTCCTTATAAGAGAAGTTAAAATTTTTAACTTTTGCTAATAAGAAAAAAAATAAGAAGAGAGAAACTTTCTTTTCTAAAGTTGTTTATCCTACTTCAAAAGTATTTTTAAATTATTGCATCCAAACATAAAATAACTTCTCCTTAAAAAAAAAATCATTATTCCTACAGGAGAAGTAAAAAATTCCTTCTCTGGTAAGTTCAAATAAACAGCCCCTTAATACGTTAACCATTAAAGTTGGGTTACTCGAGCCTATTTGTTTATTGCGAACTTGAACTTTATATTTAAGTTTAAAGATAAGTTTGAATAAATAAATAAAAATTTCTATTTTTAAAATAGGGCCATGCTTTAATTATTGTGATGGATGTTTATATTTAACTTTGTTATTTAAATGTTATGTGGTTTAAATTTTTCTAGACAATTTATTGTATTAAATAGGTCTATACTTAAGGGTGTAAATGAATCAAATTGTTTATGAATAAATTGAGTTGCTCCTATAGAAGCTTGGTTCGGCTCTATTTATTTATTAAATAAACACGTTTAAACATATTGTAAGTCTCGTTTAGTTCGTAAACAATTTGTTTAAAAGGTATTTAAAATTTTAAATGTTGTAGATAATTTTATAAATTTATTTCTTTGGTGAGAAATTGAGGCTAGAAGCCCAAAGGAAAAAAATTGCTAAAAGAAATATGGACTATAACAAATTTAATATGTATGGTATAAATATACAAATATAAATTTTAACTTGATTTTATTTAATAAAGTGAGTCAAGCTCTCTCTCATTTTTAAACTTTCACAAGCTCAGTTCAAATAACTTACCTATCTCACTAAGCAGGAGTCGAGTTTGAGAATATTAAGGGTTTGTTTATTTGAAACTATTAGAGAATATATTTTTTCTTTTTCTTATAGGAAAAAATATTTTTTTTTAAAGAGAAGTTATTTTGTATTTGGATACAGTAATTAAGAATGACTTTTTAAAAATAATAGACAATTTTAGATATAAAAATTTCTCTCTTTTTTTATTTTTCTCCTTATTAAGATGATTTAAAATTTTTAACTTCTCCTTATTGAAAGTTTTCTTTATTTTCATTAACTTATCATTTTTCTATAAGTTCAAACAAATAGGTATATTTTTATTAAAATATATTATTGTTAAAAATAAATAATTTATTTTTAAAATAAGTCCAAACAAATAAAATTTAAAACTCTTTAAGATTGACAAATATGATAAAATGAGCCTCTGTGGTAGCTAATCCTGCCCATGGTCACTCTCACTCTTATATACCATTAGAAGGTAATATTTTAACATTAAAAAAATGTATCAATACCTTATTTAGTTAACACTATTATCACTTATTTGATAAATTTGATGTTCTCCTCCAATAATCAATATTATTGTTAACTTAAGTAAAATGTGTATTATATATTTTGAGTATTATAGAATTTTACACCAATGAATAAAAATTATAATAATAATAATAACAATAGACCCTCTTTTGAATATGAAATTTTAACCAAAGAAAATCAAATACATGTGTTTGACGGATGGTGAAAAGAAAAAGTGATTTTTCAATTTTCCGTTTGTGTTTAAAATTTTAATCAATACAAAATATTATTTTGAAGTAACAGCATAATTTATTATTTTTTTATGAGAGAAAAGCTGAAAATCAAAGTTTATTCGATAAAGAAGAATTAGAAGTAGAAATTAGTATTTTTTTTATACAAAATATCTTCATTCAAGTAAAAATAAATAAAAAGTATCTCACACATTAATAATATTATAAGATTATTTGTTAAAAAATTTGATCAAACATTAAACTAATTTTTTTATTTTAAAAAAAACAGTAATTTATTTATAAAAAAAATTTAAAGCATGAAGAATAAGTCCAAATTCTCCAAAAGCCCAACAATAGACATGAGAATCTCATTAACTTTATTTTAATGAAGGTGGAATTAATGTCAAAAGGTTTAATCATTGGGGACACATAATTATAGCAAAATAATGAGAGTGTGAACTGATTTAGTTGGTAAAGTGAGAGTGAATCTAAAAGGAACACTAGGGATCAAATTTCACGTTCAAAAAGGAGAAGAAAACTTAGTAAAGAGACAATAAACTTTGGGAAATTAAGAATAAAATATGAAGTAGCTAGGATCGATCAAAAGCCCCCAAAATAACACGTGACAATTTGTGGTACTTTCCTACTAGAAATCCAATTTGCACGTGACAATTAATTATATGCATCTTCCTACGTACAGACTCCATTTGAACAGTAATAATAGCCAATGCAAATCAAGAAATGGCCGGTATGTCAAACGTGGAACACATGTTTATATTCATATTTGAATCCCACCTAATTGATAGATGAATGAATGGTGATTATTTATTCACTTATAAATAATTATAATTTGTTTTATTATAATTATATATAATAAAAAAAATATATATCGTAATTATTTAAAAATAAATAAATGATCATAATTTATTTATATCTTATTTAATTTAGTGTTAAATAAATAGAATCTGCATCTTTTATATTCACAACAAAAGAGTAAATTAACTTTTTTACATCATGAGATATCAAATATTATTTCAACTTAAAATTTTAAATTATTAAAAAAATCTATGAATAACTTTATATTAATTTCGGACGTTTTTCCTCACCCACATTAAAGTCATATGGACAAAGCACATGTCCATAATATCTTGGGCTAAATTAATGTCATTTTAAATAATGAAGAATGTGGACAAGATTAATTGAATCAGAAATGATATTTTCATACTCCTATCTCCTATATTCTTCCCATACTTTATTTTTTATCATAAATATAATATACAAAACTAATATATGTGATTGATAGCTGATAATAAAATAATATATATGAGAGAATGAGTAAAAAAAAATGTAAGAGAGAAGAGTTCGAGAATATCATTTCTCAATCAAATTCCTAATAATCTGTTTATAGAAGTTTGGGTGATATAATGTAAAAGATGATTTCAACTCAAAAGCTTGAATATGTTTGATATATTGTCATTTTGATTTTTATATCTTAAATGATAAGAGAAATATAGGATGCTTATGATTGGTTCACTATTATCTCTATAAGGAAAATATTTCTAGTACTTAAATGCTTATGTTTTGCCATGTAATATACTTTTAAATTATGATTAAGTTAATTGTTAAAATTTAAAAAAAAAGTGATAAGAGATAAAAATAGAAAAATACTTCTTATAAAAAAGGTATTGTAGCACAATAAACCATATAAGATATTAATATAGCAAATGAGTGTGTAAGTTATTAGAAAAATGTTTATAAATAATTTTATATTAATCTCTAGTACTCGATTTTTACTTTTGCGTCATTCTCAAATCCCACTACAAAACTATGTGAGATTACATAAAAAAGATAAGTATCATGAAATATTATTTTAAAATATAATATGTTTAAAGAAACATGAAAAGAATTGGATAAAAAAAAAGGACTTAATGGCATGCATGTGGTCATCAGTTTTCCCTCATATATGAACAGTATCAAACACTTTGGTCTTATTCGGAAAAAAGCATGAAGGAAAAGCACTTCTTGTTTGCAACTTGGTGCTATGGGGGCTGTTTTAGCTTCAAATGTTTAGCAGTATCCTAAATCCATGGGCTGAAGGGAAACCAAACCAAAACAGTGGGTTGTTTGCCAAAATCAAATAAATTCCAACGTTGAAAGGGCTCACACAAGCTATATATTAACAAAATAGGTAATCCCATATGTTCATGGAGTTTTTTGAGACATTATTTTTAGATGAATAATTAATAATTAAAAATAAATTAATTAATTAATCAACTGAATGTTTAAAAACAGGGTCTTTCATCTATTTATCAAATAAACTATTTGTATAAGACAATTAATAAAATTTATTTACCATGACTTGTGTCATGAGTGTTTTATTTGTCATCCAAAATTTGCATCCTTTAGCTAATCAACTATTTGGGTAAGTTTAAAAAAAAGAATTTTATGAAGTGTGTCAATTAAAAATAAAAGTTATTTTATGTTTAAATATAATAATTAAAAAAAATTTAAATAATATTTTTAAGTAAAAACTTTATTAAAAAATGATCGATTATTATTTCTTAAATCTATCATAAGTATTTTTTTAAAGTTAAAATTTTTAACTTAAAAAAAAGTCAATTTTTGCTTTTTTGAATGTTTCTGATTTTTTTTAACATCACATTCAAAATAATTACTTTTACACTAAAAATATTATTTTAAAAAAACCTTTTTGTCCAGAAAAAAAATTCATCCAAACGATTCCTCATACTATTAGCTTTTATATATTATTTAAAAAAGGTATAATATTAATAATAGATAGATAAAAATTATTAAATATAATAATTAAAAATACTCTTTTGCAAAATATTAATACTCTTCAACCGGACCCGTAAAAATAAACTCAAGGGAGTTTTACATATTTGGCTTTTGTTTTAATCTTGATCACCATATATTTATCTAAAAGTGACACCTTTGACCTATGACGTCTCACATGAAATCACTATTTTCATTAAGGGCTTTGTTATCTTACTCTATATTTTTAACTAGTAATTTTTTAATTTTAAAAAACAAATCAAAAGAATCTTTTAAAAATTTAAAAAAATCAAAAAATAATTTTTTTATTTTTAAATACTTATGTTATGAATTTTTTTATTATTTTAGATTCTTTTGAATTTTCTTAAAATCAAAATTATAAAAAAAAAATATTACTCCAAAAATATATCTACTCTTAAAATAATGTAACAAATGTCTTGACCACACCATGAATTATAAGAGTACATGTGATTACGGGAACAATGAGAACAAGAGAAATAGACAGCTCCCAACAAATATTTTTAGTATTATTATAATATTAAAAAATTAAATATTATTGTTATAAATATTTTGATATATAAATAAAATTTTTTAAAATTTTAATAATTAATTTAATCATAATTTAAAAATAAATTACATAATAAAACATAAATAAATACGACAATAATACTAAAAATATTTTCCACAAACATATATATAACACCAGCACATTAGGATCCTCTTTCATGTTAGGGATAGAGAAATAGGCAAGATAATAATTAGGCTAATATCCTACAATCCTATTTTTGGAGGATAGGTTTAGTAGTGTCATTTTTTTATTTTTTTATTTTTTAATATTAATTAATTATTTTTTATATCATATATATTTTTAAAATTTTTTAAAAATATTTTTAAATGTTTTTAAAAATTTTTATTTATGAATAAATAGTAAAAATAATTATGAATAAATAATGTAAATAAATATAAAAACATTCAAAAAAATTTTAAAAAATATATATGATATAAAAAATAATTAATTAATATCAAAAAATAAAAAATAAAAAATCAACTTTACAATACTTATCTATAACTCAAAATAAAGCTGTAAGTAGTGTTCACCTAATAATTAATGTCATGGTTTTTCTTTTTAATTTTCTACAAGTATTAAGACATATCATCTCAGTACGTGAGTGATATAATAATAAGACCAAGGAACTAAATTTCGAACGAAACGTTTGAAAAATTTTCGTTTCCAGTAACACCGAAACGAAACGACATTCCAGTTTCGAAATATCAACGAATTGTAAGATTTCGGTTCGTTTCGGCGAAAATCGAACGAAAAGCACCGAAACAGAATGAAACGGAACGAAACGAAAAAAAAAAGGAGAAAAGAGTTGTTCAGAATCAAGATTGAGAAGAATCTAAACCTATTTTGAATTCTGAAACTAAAAGAAAATAAAAAAACTGATAAGATTGAGAAAAGTCTAAACCTCTTTTAAAATTTTTATTATTATTTGTCATATTGTATCGTACAACCTATCAGCTTATACCTTACTTTATGATAGTATTATTTATATTCTTCA